>CM061225.1:64902321-64950524 GCA_030844895.1 Ambrosia x helenae
ACTAGAAAAACATAGGTCCAGGTTCGACCACATCGTGGGGGCGAACCTGGAAAATACTCTTGGTTTGACCCTTACTGAAGGGGCGGAACCTGGAATGTGGAAATAAAAGAATTTCATTCGACCAAAACAAGGCACATTCGACCCCTGTGAAAGGGGCGAATGGGTAATTCGCCAGGTGAAAGGGGCGAATGTGGACTAGTATAAATACCAAACTTTGTCATTTTTCACCATTTCACAAACCCCTAACCGTCTCAAAACACTTTCAAACAATTCTAATCACTAAGGAAGGAGTTTTTGCTCTTATTTTTCATAATCTAACCTATCAACACATCTAATCAAGAATCTAAGGTGTGTTCTTAATCCTAAACCTTTTTAAAGTATTTTGATTCATTTTTATCAAACCCTAAGTGTCCAGAATCTGTTCTAAGGATGTTTTTGTTAATAAAAACCTTTTAAACATCTTTCTAAACCTAAACCTTATCATTAAACATAGGTTTTCATATCAATAAACATATGTTACATATGTGTTATGTGATATTATGTATGTTATATATATTATGTTGTTGATGCGTTTGCTGCTATCTGTGCTAATACTAGAAACATGATCTAGGGTTGCTATTGATGATAGTTTAGGATTATTGAAGGCTATAATTAGATAGATGATGATATCAAGTCTAATTTGTGGATTTTATGGAATTCGGGATTGTTGCATTTTAGTATTATCAATAGAACTATGGGGGTTTTCAATTACTTGATAAACTAAGCATTTTAATGATGATTATGGATTGATTTTGAAAAGTTTCCAAATTGGGTAAGGATTACATGCATGATGTGACACTTCCATAATCTTTGCCATTTTGGGAAAAGGCTGAAACGAATAGGTTTTGGGGCAAAGTTGGTGGGGTTTTGTAGGGATAAGTTATTCATGCTTAGAACTGCAGTGTTTTGATAATGTTTCGGGATGTTTTCAGATGTTTTTGAAGCGTTTTTGGGAAAAGTAATCTGTCAGGGTCGAACCTGGGCACATTCGACCCGATCGAGTGGTCGAATGTGGAATCCCAGGATCGAACCTGGACAGTTTGGTTGAATATGTTAAAAACGGTCGAAGGTGACTTTCAAAACGGTCGAAGGTGGCTTAAAAATGGGCGAAGGTGGATTTATTTCCTGGTTCGACCCTATTGATTCAAAATGAGATTTTTGATACAAAACTAAGTGTTTTTATTCTTGAACCTTGTGTGTAATCTATATGTACTTGATTAGTTAGGGTAATGAGTCACAACAGGATGTCGGTTCGGTCTAGTGTCTTGTCGGTCTGTGTGTCGGTTGACCATTAAACACGTTTTAAAAATACTTGGTCACGATCTGGACAATCGGGGACTAGATAACCTTATGGTTATTAGTCGAAACACTTATGTGAACATTTTGATAGATCTCGGTAGTGGGATTATCAAGGGCTTGGTTCTTTTCTTATATTACTAAAAGAACGCAACTTAAGGTGAGTTCACGGCCCCACTTTTACTGCTTTAACTTTTGGGGGAGAAAACATGCGCTAAACTATTTGTGTAACATATGTCATACTATGGTTTTATCTTTGCATTGCTATACGATCTTTTAAAGTCCCGGGGAAAACCATGAATGTGCGGGGGATGCACAACGGGGGAAATGTGGATAGATCTATTGGGCGTGACCTGCCCCACTCGTCGGCTTGGAGGGCCGGGCGAGTGCATATTGTCTCGAACTGGTAACATTGGTAACATGCTGAACATTCGGGCTGAACATTGCTAAACGTGTCTAGTAATGGTTTTTCCAATCGTAGTAGTAATAAAACATACGCCTAGCTAGCGTGCTTAGTAACATTGGTATAGTATGGATATGGTAACGCTTTGGTAACTCTTGGTAACCATATTGAATAAACCTGTGAACTCACCAGCATTAAATATGTTGACGTCTTTTTGGCATGTTTTTCTCAGGTCGCTAAGGGTAGCATCGGTTGGACTAGGCGCACGGGTCTGCATTGGCGTCTAGGCTTAGTGGCATATTTTAAATAAGTGTCTTGAATATTTTGGAACACAGTTTTGTAGTTGTTTAATCTTTAAATGCTTCCGCTATGGTTTAATGGTTTGATAACCAAGTTTCGAGTTTACGTATTTCATATAGTGTTGTTTATTGTGACCGTTGACTAGGATCCTGGTTTGTCATGCACCTCGTGGTAAAACTCCGCAAGTGGAAATTTGAGGGTGTGACAGTGTTCAAAAAAATCCAAAATTCAAAAAAAATCCGATCCGATATCCGAACCGAAAAAAACCGATCCGAATTTTTATTCGGATATTCGGATGGATTCGATCCAAATCCGAATTACTTATTCGGATTTCGGATTTCACAATTAAATTATTCGGGTTATTCGGATTATTCGGATAACCGAATAACCCAAATAAGATTCAATTAAGTTTTAGTAAGGGGAATGACCAATTGTTTGAAACTTAGTTCAACCCATGAGGCATGAGGCCAATACTAAACCATAATTCTTCAACATCGTCTATCCATATAGACTAGTTAGTGTCACGTTTCGTGATGCTGATTTTATGTTCAATGCTACGTTTTAAAGTTTGATTTTGTGTTTAAATTTACGTTTTTTAAGACTATATTTGATGTTTGAACTTTGTATTTGTGTTTAAGACTAATCTTTATTTTCGCTTTTGTATGTTTATTGAATTCAAATTAATAAAATGTTAGGAACCATAAATTAGGAAAAATAAAAAAATTTGAAAATTGTTGTTAGGTTTAATTTGGATTATTTGGATATCCGTTCGGATTATTCGGATCGGATGGGATACATCCAATTCGGATCGGCTCAATTCAGATAGGCTCCTAAAATTTCAAAATCCAAATAATCCGATCCGATAATCCGAATAACCCGTTATCCGATCCGATGAACACCTTAGCCATGTCTAAAACCTTTTTGCACTCCTCAGCTTTTTGAGCTAGGCGGATGAGCGCGAACGTCCCACCAAGGTCACGCAGCTAGCCACCCCTATCAAGCATGTAAAAAAGAACCATTATACATTTAAGCAATCAATAACCGTTTTATGCTTGGGCCTAAACAAGCAAATTAAACTTATTAATGTAAGGTGTAGGGCTTAGGCCTAAACAGGCCAGGCCCAACAACTATGAGATTAGGCCTATGTCAACGAGGTCTTAGGATCGATATACACAACTACAATAACAGAATAATAATAACAATAGATTTGAACTAAAACTTGCATTCAGATTTTCAACATAAAAAACTAATCATGTTGTGTGTAACATCCACAGCACTGGTGATTCACCGGCCGGACTGTAAAGCACGCTCTCTCTCACACACACAAACACAATAATAATAATAATAATAATAATAATAATAATAATAATAATATAATAATAATAAATTTGAACTAAAACTTGCATTCTAATTTTCAAATAAAATACCAATCATGTTGTGTGTAACATCCACAGCACTGGCAATTCACGGCTGGACTATAAAGCCGCGATCTCTCTCTCTCTCTCTCATACACACACAAACACAATAATAATAATAATAATAATAATAATAATAATAATAATAATAATAATAATAATAATAATAATAAATTTGAACTAAAACTTGCATTATGAATTTCAACATAAAAAAACTAATCATGTTGTGTGTAACACCCACAACACCGTCGATTCACCGGTTGGACTGTGAAGCGCTCTCTCTCTCTCTCACACACACACACACAAAACACTCAAACACAACAACAACCACCAACAACAAAACACAACAACACCCAAACAACTATAACAACAACAATAATAATAATAATAAATTTGAACTAAAACTTGCATTCTAAATTTCAACATAAAAAAACTAATCATGTTGTGTGTAACATCCACAGCACCGGCGATTTCACCGCCGGACTATGAAGCGCTCTCTCTCTCTCACACACACACACACACACACACTCAACAACAATAACAATAATATAAAATTTGAACTAAACTTGCATTCAGATATACAAATAAAAGCCAGACAACAGAAATGATCGAACAATACAAAACACACGTAATAAATTTGAACTAAAACTTGCATTCGGAGATTACCTCCAACAGTCAATGTTATTAGAGCCGAATCGGAAATCATCGGAAGAATGCTGCTAATAGCTCTCGTAGATTCCATACGAGAGATTTGAGAGATTTGAGACTAAATACCACCAAAACATCACGGAACAAACCGGAAAACACCGAAATCATCACTCAACATAAAAATACTTCAAACCCGTCTTGAACGCATTCGGGCTCCGAAAACGTGTCCGAAAAATATTAATATTTTACGACGAAACCATTTCGTATGGAATCTACTAGTTATAAGAATCCTGGAAATATATTTTTTTTGTTAAAAACGACACACGGAAGTCTCCCAAACGCTATGTCAGAAGTCACCGGTCACCAGAATTTCGCCGGAGAACAAAAGGCCAAAAAATTTGCGTGGAGACTCCCAAAGACCGATCTAAATGTTTGCAAGAAGAAAACTTGAAAACAAACTCGCCGAGAAAAGTCGCCGGAGTTGCTCCATCTCCCAAACCGCGCCGATTCTGGGAAAACGAACTTCACGTTGCGTCTGGAACGTCGAGAAATGTGGGGTAGGGTATCATGCGCCGGAAACTTCGCCGGGACCACCGCCGGACATCGTCGGAAACCGCCGGACCACCGCCGTACGGTCGCTGGATCACCGCCGGACGGTCGCTGGACCACCGCCGGGACAGTCGCTGGATTTTGGACGGGTTGTAGAGAGAGGTTAGAGAGTTTTGTGTTTAGAGAGAGAAAGTGAAGTGAAAAATGAGGATTTTTGGTTTGAAAATACTATATATAGATGGGCTTAGGTGGGCTTTTAAATAGGGTTCAAGGCCCGTTATCGCGTACCAACTTCTCCGTTTTGGCCCGTTCTCGTTTCTGAACCCCGTTTTTGCCCACGAAAATTATAGAAATTATTTGTCACACCCTCAAATTTTCACTGCGGGGTTTATACCGTGAGGCGCATGACATACCACGATCCCATAGCCATAAGTCATATGAACGAACTCTAAATGCCCAAACCATTTAGTTCGTTTTCAAAAACCAAATTTAGTTAAGCCGCGGAAGGTAAACCAAATTTAAACCTTTAAAAACCATGCGCAAAACAACGTGCCCAAATTAAAACCATATAGAAGAAAACGTAAAGCATGATATGTAATTTAGGTGTATGACCAAGACTCAAATGCAGTGAAGTGTGCAGTGCTTTCTAATCGTGGCACCGGAAGCTAACTACCTGCAAAAACATGTATATCGCGGGTCAACAAACAATGTTGGTGAGTTCACTAAGTAAAGAAAATGAGTAAGTAAAATGCGCTGGTTTCCAAAACCACGTAACCAAGTAAAAGTGTAGGTCCTCCAGACCAAAATGTTCAAGTGTTATCAGTTTAATCATGTTAGGGGTAGCTAACCCACTCATTGCAACTAAACAGTATTATTGGGACACCTTCAGTAATATAATAGTTTGCCTCAATGACTAGTGTCTATCAACACTAGTTCTCAAATGTGGTCAGAAGTTCATGCCCATGCTCCCAGAATCGCAAACATGAGGTTGCTGCACAACCTAATTGCGCTATCAACTAATACCCCGCTCGCCTCCAGCGATTAACCGAATAATATGCAAGGACTTTTCAAGTGATAGAGTGTTTAGTTCACAAAGGACCAATAAGTTTTAAACTGATAAAAGCACGATCCACACAAGGAATCGTAAACCCGACCCACACAAGGAGTCAAAACCCGACCCACACAAGGAGTCAAAGCATCTCAAAACCCGAGATGTAAAAGTAGTCCCAAACCGGACTAGAAAACGTTTTGTAAGTGTCTCAAACCCGAGACGCATGCTTTTGAGAAAAAGTTGTGAAACTCACCTTAGGTTGCACGTGAATAATCTAAATTCCTCAAACAGTAATGAGCTACCGACTCCCTATTACAAATGTCACTAGGTGAGTATATGTGCATAACCAACACACATACAAACTCGTTTGTCCAAGACTTTTAAAGTTCAAACCGTGTAGTGCACCTAATGACTCTACATGCACAAGCAAGTCCTACGAATCCCGTTGGTGATCATATTGATTATTATCAGTTTTATACCTCATACACATCTCATATAAGTATTCATACAAGTTCATGTCAAATACATACCATATAAGACTCCAAATAGTCACGTAAACATCCCTTACACAATCTGCGTTTTTAGGGCAGATTGTGCGCTATGAAAAATGAATTATTTAAAATACTTAACGAATGAATTAAACTCCCAAATATTTACTGAATATTCATTGGGATTCATTTGATAACTCAAATTTTTTTTTTGTATTACAACCAAGCACAAAAATTACTAAAATTCGTACAACACAGCTATGTCCAGAAAATTTCCACAACAGGTCAGTTTAGTAGAAAATTTTCCAAAAATTGTGTATTCACCCAAACGAGGTGAGTCCACTTGGAAAAGCCAAATTATTCCAATTTTGAGCTACGATTCAAATTTTATAACTTAATTCATTGTAAAACTCGAGTTATGATGGTTTAAAGTTGACCCAATTTATAACTCCGAAAATCTGATATGACCTTTAATCAAATAACCAAAAACCATTCAAACGATGTCCAAATCTGATGGTTTTGCCCATTATGAAAAGCTAAGATCATGTACAATACAATCATGCAAAGAAATCATCAAAACAATCAATTTAACATCACAATACAGACCCTACAAAACACCCTAATGAATCTGCCAGAAACTGAAACTTGCATACCAAGTTATTCACAAACCCTAATTATGCATAAAAATCTCTAACACATGCATAACCCATATTATCATGATCAAACACATATATTATCATACAAAAACCCTAATTATGATTACTAACAACAATCATCATCATCAAATCACAATGAACATTCAAGAACTCCTACTAACACATGTTATGCGATTTTATATGTATGCATGCTCTATGATTTTTAAACTTTTCAAGCATTATTAATCATCATAAAACTTGTAAAAATTATACCTTTCAATGAAAGAGTCCTCAAAGTCTAGAGATTACACCCAACTAGCTTGAAGAGATGATCAAGATTGATATTTGTTGAAGATTGAGAGAGAGAGAGAGAGAGGGGGTGGGGGGTTGTTTCACGGCGCAAAGGGGTAGGGGGTTAGGGTTTTAATTTTTTTTGTTTCCTAATTATAAGAAAACTTGGCTTGATGCCCAAGCAATTAGGTTTTAGGGCCCTTTTAGTCCACTAATCAGACCCGTTAATCATGTTTTAGCCCAATACTGGACCCAATAATATTAACCACCCTATCTTGCATAAAAACCATTGTTTTTATCATCTCATAACATATTAATCATAAGGTGCACGTAATTTGCATGGTTTACATATTAACTTTCAGTCAAGCGGTAATTCACATAAACATGTAACTTCACGTTCATCATAATTCAATTGTACACATTATTATATATGCCAGACAAATCACCAACGTTCGGGATACAGGACTCGTGTGTGTGTCAAAACAAGGATTTTCCTAATTATAACATATGTTAATATCATCTAACATATGTTAGGCCTCCTTAACTAACCCTAGTTGAGTATTTAACCACGTATGAATATGTAAGTTAACTAGAGTTCAATAAAAGTGTTAACCTGAAAATGCGGGGTATCACATTATTTTTATAACTTCAAATAATTATATTTAACCTCCAAAATATCAATTTTCGTCGAGATGGTTTTTATTATCGTGCACGCTCGAATTGGTCGTTACTTCACGTAACTGGCATTCAACCACGATTTTTTTTAATGACCCGTTAACTTCTGAAGTTCAATAAACAACATTATTTACAATAAATAATTGCTTCGAAAGTACGATTACGGTTAAACAAACCACGTATTTCGACGTCCGAACCCACGTTAGTTCCTTTCCGCGTTTGCAAAACGCTATGTTTTTGGCCATTTCTCGTACCGATTTCACATTCGATCATTTCAATAACAAGTACGTGCCATATTTACATGTAACAACTTTATGTTAGTCCAGTTTACCCATATTTTTCGATGTTAGTTCATTAACGTTAAACGCGCACCTCTTTCTTCAGAAGCATCAAGGCATCTACGAACTTTGAGAAGGATATTGTAGGACTCGTAACAACTTAAGTTAATTAAAATTAACTTTAAAACATGTTAATTTTATAGGAAACTTGATTAAGGTCCAGTCAGATGTTGACCGAAATTTGCCAGTTGTCGCAGCGCGATGTCGTTTGCTTATATCTAGTTTTCATACACAGAGCGCGATGTCATTTGCTCATTGCTAGTTTTCATACCAATTGTTTCTTGACGAACAATGGTGAAAGAAAAGATTTAAACAGTTTGGATATGGGTTGGATAAATATAAGCCAACTGATTGAAATTGCGGTCAAAAACCTAGTTGTAGAGTTTGTATTATTTGTTTTTTTATTTTTCTGTGTTTTTGGTTATTATTTATGTTTTTGAATCTTTAGTGCTAGGTCTTCTAGGCTAGAAGCACTCCGAGAGGAAGTTTTATAGTATTCTTTGCTTTCTTGTGTCATAGTTAGAATTTACAAGTTACTCCTTTGCACTTTAGGGTGTGTTGAGGTTAGATAGTTCGAGAGAATATCTAATCTTTTGAGTACTTTAGTATAGTTAGAGAGAACGAGAGGTAATCCAACCAACCAGTGAGTGTTGACACTTTTAACTTGCCTTTTTTTTGTCATACCTGAAGTATGATCAGAGATCCACTAGGATAGATAAGGTTGATTATTTTATGATATTGGTTTTCAACATTGTTTCCAAATTTACATTGCCATGGTAATTCAAAATGTCATAAGTGGCATTCTAAACCTATATAGTGCTTCTCATATACTTAACTACACATAATTTATCATTGGCTTCTAGTAAGCTCGACTCTAGTTGAATTTATTAATCAGCTAATCTTTAAAATCATAACAACCCGTAATAAAAGCAATTGTTAAGTCTTTGTTGAGTCCAATTTTGTTTTCTGTAGTTTCTTTAGAATTTGATACTTGGTCTTACTTGTTTACTACATTGCGTTCGGTACACTTGTCGTGAGTGTCTAGTTTATTTAGTAAGTCATTTTCATTGAAGCTTGTATCTAGATTAGTTTATTTTTATATATACCATTTATAGCACATTCAGGAGAGTGGCCACAAAATTACTGAGTGTTTGTGTGCAGTGATGGCAACTAGAAGAAAGACCGTAGCAGACCACATTCGGGAGAGTGGCCAGATCATTACTGAGTGGTACAAGATCTGTAGAGAACCCCATCCTACTCGGAGTTGTTCTTATTCATTAGGGTACTCCACATATTACTATAATAACCCCTATCCGCACTCACAACAATATGAGGTTAATGAGTACATATGCGAACACTACAGGTTGAGCCACTTGAGGAGGAGGAAGAAGTAGCAATGGAAGAGGATCAAGTGTTGGAGATATTTATTCAGTCTCATTAGGTGCATGTTTGCCGGCTCGTGCAGGCATTGAATGTTGCATTGCCACCACCACCACCACGGAGAAGGTTAATGAGTACATATGCGAACACTACACGCCACAGTTCAGGTTTAGTCCATGTAAGTCTAGCCGTTTAGGGATAGGTGGCCCAACCCGTTTGAATTTTTCAAACATGTTTTTAGCTTCACCAATTATTTCTTGACGAACATTGGTGAAAGGAAAGAATTAAACGGGTTGGATATAGGTTGGATAAAATATAAGCTACTTGATTGAAACCGGGGTGAAAAACCTAGTTGTAGAGTTTGTATTATTTTTATGTTTATTTGCTTTTTATTTTTTAGTGTTTTCAAATTAGCAAATAAACTACATAACTCAATAATCAAATTATTTAGGGGATAAATAGTATCTCTAGAAAGGATAGACATTCATTAACTTTTTAGTCCACGGCTAGATTCAAAAACAAAATTTTTAATATGCTGATTAGACCGGCAAGAAACAACACTCAAGACTATAGCTACAATACCAAAGGATTAAAGATCAACATTCCCTACATCTTCATGATCTAAGAGGGTGTTTGGGATTGCGTTTTGAATCTGATTTTTAGATTATTGCGTTTTGAAAACGCAGATAATCAGTTTTTTAGGCTACCAAAACGCAATAATCTATAAGCAGCTCCACCCCTGCTTTTTCAAAACGCATAATTTGTTTTGAATAATCAATCCCAAACACCCCCTAAGTTCGCTCGTTGACACCGTCAAACCAATTTCATGTTTGCATTTTTGATTTTGTAATTATTAGTTTCCTTTTCTATAATCTCAACAATGTTTAGCAATTTTATAGAAAAAAATGTAAACTTCAAATTTATCTGACCTTGAAACTGTAAAAATAATCGGGAGCCTATCAATATTAGCGAACACAAACAACAAGCATAAAAACAAAAATGCAGATCCGGAAACCATTCAAAAACCCATTGAAATATGAAGAACCTTCAAATCTTCAAGGTAATCAGTTAACGTAAGTGATTATCTTCGTTATTTGTCTCTATGAAACAAAAATTCTCTCTTTACAAATATATATAAACCATTTGTAGGAAATTGTGAAGGATTTCACCTTCATTTCGGAGAAAAAAAGTTGAGTGTAAAAATTTACTTGAACCCAAGAGAGATGTATGACAAGAATCAAAACCCTAACATAAATATGATGACAAAAAAAAAACGAGTTAAGCTATATGAACAAAAAAATGATAACATAAAACTGTACAATTGAGAACCTAGCTAAGAGATGTGATTTTTCTAAACCGAGAGATGTAAAATGTTCGTGTTTTTTTAGTGGCTGAGAGATGTGAATGGGAGAAACCCTAATGAAGAAGAGAGAATAGAAAAACGATGAAATTGAGATTCCTGATGGGGGTGGATGAAAATGAGAAACCCTAATACGATGCCATGACTTTTTGTGGCTAAAAAATGTGTACATTATGCATTAGATGGTGTACCTTTTAAAAATGTGTTTTGAATCATTACATAATATGCTTGAAGGTCTTGTACCTTTTAAAAAGTGGCAAATAACCATTGTTACCCATCCTATCTCCATATTAATATAGTGTGTGTGTATATAGGGGATGATTATCTTGAGAACCGTGAGAACAAATGAAAAAGTCAATCGAAATCAATTTTTCATAGTACAAACCACATTTTAATTAAAATACAACATTAAAAAAAGAATTTAGAATCCAAATAATTCATCTTTTTCTAGTAAAAACACTCTAAAAATAAACTTTTTATACATGTGTAAATGAAATAGTTCATCATGTGTAAAACCAAGTTATTCTTGTATACGTTTAAATTTTTACGTTTAAATTATTATTTTTATGTTGTATTTTAATAATGATATTAAGAAATTTTGAATTTGAATGGGTGTTGATGACGTTATCGCGATTCGCACGAATGTGTTCACAAATTAACTTTCCTATATATATATATATATATATATATATATATATATATATATATAGGGAGAGGATAGAATAAAAACCCACTCAAAATGAAGAAACCCAGTAAACTTAATCTAGACCATTGATCTAAAGTGATCAATGGCCTAGATTGATTCTACATTATTTTATTATATTTATTAAGGTAGATGACAAAAAAAGGGCACAATGGTCAAATGCCATTTTTCTGAAAAAGCACATATGACAAGTTGACCCCACACATGTTACATCATCTTTCTCTTACTTTTTTTTTCACATTCTTATATAAGCTGTCAGACGCCCCGTGTAACATATGTAACATGTGTTTTGTTACATAGGTTAAAACTGAGTTGCCAGTTTATATTATTTAAAAAATGCTGATTTATTATTTTTTTATTAGACCATATTTTTTTTTCGTTTTATTGTACCAGCACCAGAATTGTTGCATAGGTAATGAGAATTGATATTGTTATAGACATTTTGTTACGTGTGTTATATACATACCAAGGTCCTTATGATTTTACTTTTTAAAATTCACTACTTTTTAATTATAAAACAAAATGTATAAAATTATAAAAAAATCAATTACAAAACAACATATAAACGTAACAAAAATGATCCATAAAACGGTCATTACAATCAACAAATCCTAAAAAAACTATCATAAATAAAAAAAATTGTCTACACTTCATTTTTGATGATCATCTTCATCTTTAATGCAAAAAATATGTTCACCTGCAAAAGAAAACAAAATCATCAATTTACATGAAAGCCCCCCCCCCCCCCCCGTCTTAACGTATGTTAACCATCTGGATTAAAAAAACATTCGAAACAGATACAAAACATACAACCACAAACTAATTTATACCAACTTAGTTCTATTTTTACATACGAAACAGACGCAACATATATTTGATCCCATGTGTAACTCATGAAAGTCAAAAAATCAAACCTTTGTATCTGGTAAAAAAAATGAGAAACTAATTTATACCAACTTAGTTCTGCTGTTACATACGAAACAGACGCAATATAGGAAACAGATGCAAACATACATTCCACACATTATAATACTCATACAAACATGCACATACTGGTAAAAAACAAATCAGACAAATTGTTGCATATGTTAAGAGACATTAAAATTCACCAATTTTGATTAAAAAAACATATTAATAATAATAACATATAAAAAGGTTAATTAGTATGTAAACCTACGTGTTAACGTATGCTACCTACGTGTAAACATGATTAGTTATGGTGTTATATACGAAACAGATGCAAACATACATTTTCAAAATCATCACAAACAACTTCTTATTACCAAACACTAATTAGCTCAAATTCAAACTCTAAGCATTAAATGTTTTCTAACCCCTTTCAAAATCATATTAAAAATCAAAACTTGATGATCACCATTTACCAAAAACCATTTTCCCAAACACCCACCAAAAGTTAGTCCCAATTCAAATACAAATCATTAATAATGATGATGATGATGATAATAATAATAATAATAATAGGATAAATAGCTCACAATCGTTCAAAATCGAACGTAATGACATAAATAATAATAACACGAACGTAATAAAGATATAAAATCGTTCCTAGATAAAATCTTTCAAAATCGTTCAGATCACAAAATGGTTCCTAGATAACAAAAAAAAAAAAGATATAAAATCACTTTTATTGAACAACTTTTAGATAACATGTCAGCAATCAATCGCCGCCCTATATTTTGTGGATTTGGTTTTAAATATGTTGTTATCCTAGTAATAATAAAATAATCAGAGTTAAATAATAATAATAGAATAAACATAGGACATTTGATCAATATTTAAAGGGTTACCTCGTTGATTTAGGGCTTTTTCTTGAAGAAGATGATGTAGAGTATTGGTGGTAGTGGATCTGGTTAGATCTATGGACACGATGGTGGATGACGGTGGATGGAGGATGAAGACGATGGTGGTGGTGGTCAGGTATGGTGGTCAGGATGGTTTTAATAAAGAGAATATTGGTGGTGGTGGTGATAATCTTGATGCAGAAGGTGAAAGAGAAATGGAGAGAGAGAAAGAGTGTGTGTGAGTTGTTTATATAGGTGGGAGAAGAGAAAGATTCAAACCAAAAAAGAGGGGGAAGTGTAAAATCACTATATTACCCTTATTTATTAAATAATAGAGGGTGGTGTGGATTAATCTAGACCACAAGATGGGTTTGCGGGAGTTTCTTCAAAATTTTGGGTTTCTTGTGGATACTTAGCCTATATATATATATATATATATAATATTGTGACACCTGACAAACTCAGGTTAACATTTTTATCAAACACTTAAGTCTACCTTAGCAAAACATTTATAAAACAAACTTAACTAGGCTAGTTGAGTCAGTTCGATGATTCGGGAAATCATCGGAAGTTGGTTTATACACACACACAATGTCCATGGTTGGATGATTCGAGGAATCATCTAGGAAACACACACATACACATAAGTCTTGAGTCTCATTGTTGGTGAATTAACATAATTTGGGCAACTTATCAAGTATTATATGTTCTACGTCTGATTAACAACTTGTGAATATGTGTTTATGTAAATTGGTATGATAATATGGGTTCCAAGTGTCATTTGGGGTCGTTGGGGCGAATGACCCAAGGAAACACTCATTCGCCTGAAATTTTGGGCGAATGAGAGACAAAATCTCTCATTCGCTATAATGAAGGGGCAAATGAGCCTCATTCGCCACAATTAAGGGCCCAATGAGCACATGCTATATAAGCACATCTTTGATTCATTCTCATTATTTCACAAACTTAACTTGCCTCAAAGTGCCCTCTTACAAATCCCAACCTGTAGAAACGAGTTTTTGCCCTCATTTCATAGATCCTTAAGCCAAATAAAGTTTAATTAGAAACAATATCAAGTGAAGATTTAAGATGCGTAATCCATTAAAGCTCCATTTCATTCACTTTGTCAAAGTTTTATAAACCCTAAGTGTCCAAATAAGATATATTCATGTTTTCTTAAACAAAACCCTTTCCTAAACATCCTCTAACTAGGTTTTACATAAAAGGTTGGTTTTTCATAAAGTATAAACTTGGGTGTTGGGTTGGTGACCTAGGGTTTGGGGTTTTTCTGTTGCTTGTATGATATATGAACTGAGGCTACTAATTTGATGTTTGTATAAGTATTAGATACATGGTTAGATGGTGTTTGATGTGTAAGCATGTTATTACTTTAGACCCATTTGACGTTTCATGTGGATCTAGGGTTTGTTATGTTACATGATGATAACAACATGTTAGAAACGTATTAGCATGATTGAATTTATGTTGGATAATCTAGAAAATGATGCTTTTAGGTTAATTTCAATACTTTCCATTTTTGGAAAACCTTTCATGCAATTGATGTGACATCTCCATAATTTGCCATTTGGGGAAATGTGTGATTTGTGTACAAAATGAATCAATTGATAACTCAATCAACTATAATATTATACTATTAGGTTAGATAAATGTTACTGCATCATTTGGTATGATTCGTTGAGTTTTCAATCTGATTTGAATGGTTTTTGTTCGCCAAATTATTAAACAACTTGAACAGGGAGAATGAGAGGGGCATGGTCCTCATTCGTCATAAAAATTGGGGCAAATGAGAGTAAATTATCCTGAACGTGGATTTTTGTGAATCTTTGGTATAAACCAAGTGTTTTACGTGCATTACTTGTATGGGAACTATATATGTTTGTTGAACTAAAATAACAGGTCACCAATGGGATGTCTAGTCTTGTGAGGTCATGACAAACATAAAACACTTTTTCCAACATACGCAGTCATGGTTTGGACAACCAAGGGTTATAAGACAGACATAACATTATTGAAACACTTACCAACATTTATGATAGGTCGCCGGTAATTGGGACTATTAAAACACAGTCGGTTACTTTATACTAGAAGACGCACCCTTAGGTGAGTGTCACAACCCTTTTTTGCTATTTTCCTATTGGGGGAGATACATGCTGTACAAACTTTAATGGTTTTCTTAGACCATATCATTACATTATATCACACGGGTACTAGGCGACTTTCATCTATAGTCCTTCTAACTTTTGAACCATGAATATTTGGATACATAGTGGGGAAAGTGTGAATAGATCTATTGGGCCAGGCAAGCCCTACTCGGGTTGACTGAAGGTCGGACGGGTGCATATTTGTCCTATCTAACATACGACACCGAGTGGTGAATCAATAGTTCATAACGCTTTAGTATCATGTAACGATGTCTAGCTAGCATCATGTATAGATGTAAGGGTAATGTGGGTCTGGTTTACAACGTTGACAAACATTTAGGGGCCATTTGGCAATGCCTGAATGGGTAAGTGCTGACCCAGTAAGAGGTCTGAATGGTTAAGAGGTTCTGAATGGTTAAGTGCTAAATCATTAAGTGGTGTTTGGTTGGACATCTAAATAGTTAATTAAAAAAAAATCACACCCCATCCCACCCCACCCTTCTCTTTAACTAACACACACACACACAGATCATCGTTGTCATTCTTTTCTTTTTCTTCTTCATTCTTTTCTTTCTTTCTTTCTCTTTTAACTCACACAAACACATGGAATAATGGTTTAGTTTAGCGGCTAATATAGTTGAGATAGTCATAGGTGAATATTAAGATTGATGTTGAATGATTATGGTGGAGCTATGGTGGGAATCGATTGGGAATAAGGAGCCGCATATGGATCTGTTAGAAGACAAGTCAACATAAGTCATCAGTGGTCAAATGAAACTAACGGGCTTGGGCGGCGGCGGTCGGAGGAGGAGAGGAGGAAGGGTGGGGGCGGTGGCTTGTGGTCGAAGCTAAAGGAGAGGGGAAGAGGTAGGGTGGGGACGAAGGGAAGCAGCAATCACATTTTTTTTCGTTTTTGGACAACAGCAACACACACAATGATCATCTCTGAATGGTTCAGACTTGTCCCATCTCTGAATCGCTCAGACCTCCATTCAGACACTCGTTCCATTCAGACGTCTGCGCCAAACGGACTGAATCCTGCTACCTCTTATTCGGTCAGACCCTTTCCCCATTCAGAGGTCCATTCAGACCATGCCAAACACCCCCTTACTTACTTTTCAAACTTTACTATGTGAACTCACCAGCATTATATGCTGACAAACTTAGCATGTTTTCTCGGGTCGCTAAGGTAGTTGCACCGGTTTATGATATCGTTTATCTTGATTTGGGCCTGTAAAATACTTTTATGCTTCCGTTGTACTTATCAGTTTACTTTGCATGGTTTTTTACTTTGATTTTATTTCATATAGATGTCGTTTATTTTGACCATTGACTTAGAGCCTAGTTTGTCACAAGCCTCGCGGTAAAACTCTGCAAGTGGAATTTGAGGGTGTGACATATATATATATATATATATATATATATATTAATCTTAGTATCGTAAGCGAGGGCAATTACCATTGTAGTACCATTACGGATTGAACCGCTTATAAGCGAACATCATTGTTTCTGGTATTTATATAATCAGAATTAATGTCAGTATTCGTTTGTATGGTTTTCGATATGCGAACCGATAATGATAAAGTCACATTGTGCAGCACGAGGGAAAAACAACGAAACTCCCACCGCATAGTGCGAGGTGAAAACCCTAGTTGATTATAAAATGATCACTATTTTTTACCCTTGACAAAAGGCTAAATGAGGTGTCAAATTGTGGTGGGGTTTAATGTTTTTCTCAAGAGGAGTAAGTTTTCAAAAGATTTACCACATTTAGTTAATCTCAAGGTAAAAGAACAGTGACCACACCATTTAAAACATGCCATATCCAAGGTATATATGTGTTTATGTATACGAGTGAGTTAAGATGATAACTCATATATTTCAAGAGATCTTAATAAAAAGCAAATCATTCAAGTTCAATTTTTTTACAATTGTCATTATTATTGAAATACATCAAAAATAATTTACATGTTTAAATTTAACGTACACGTACATAATGTTTTTATACATATATGTAAGTTTTTATTATTTACATATGTGTAAGAAATGATAAGAGTAATTTAAAGATGATAGATGAATTAATTGGTGAGTAAATTCTTTTTGTAGTGTTGTATTTTAATAATAATGGTAATGGTATATATATTTTTTATTTTGTTTGTTTTTCTACAAGTTCTTCCGGTTCTCACAATATTTAGAGTTCTTAACTGAGTTCGTTTCGGTGGCACACACACACACACACACACACACATATATATATATATATATAGTTTTGGTTTTGTAATCGTTATGTTAATTATGTATGGTTGCATTTACAATCTATATATGATTTTCACGGAGGTACATAAACATAAACATAACCGTTCGCG
This sequence comes from Ambrosia x helenae, assembly GCA_030844895.1. NCBI lineage: Eukaryota > Viridiplantae > Streptophyta > Magnoliopsida > Asterales > Asteraceae > Ambrosia > Ambrosia x helenae. The sequence goes on from CM061225.1 coordinate 64,920,223, forward strand.
CGTAAAAATAAATAAACAATTTTTATTACTTTTATAATAGAAAATGCAAAGGAAAATTACAAACACAAATAATATTACAACTGAAATAAAAGAAAAATACAAGAAAAAGGATTAGAAGAAAGAATTTTGTGGCTGGGGATCGTGTTAGACACGGGGCCCTTAAAATATATTTCGAGCTGACTGGAGACTCATTTTGTTTCCCAGGGTATAACAGCCGAAGCAGCGTGTAATCCCGGAGTGTGCACTAAAATCAAAGTGTACCTGGATTGCAAGCAAAAACAGAGCAGAAGTTTGTTGGAAAACTTTTAGAGGAGAAGTGTAAGCGAGATTCTCTCGTGTGTCTCCAGCAGTCAAGAGTCTTGGCCTTTATAGGGAACCAAAGTTGTAACATAATAAAAGAAATTAAGACATAGAATTAATTGAACGTCTTCAATGTCATTTAATTGCTGCTTTAATTCTCAATCAAAGCCGTTGACTCGTCAGTTACAATTGCAGTTATGATCCGTTGGGAGTCCACGCGCGTCAAACGTACACTGGTGTCAGACCCTCCACGCAGGCACAAGTTACGTGTGTCACACCCTCAAATTCCACTTGCAGGGTTTTACCGCGAGGCGCGTGACATACCAGGATCCAAGTCAACGGTCACAATAAACGACAACTATATGCAATGAAAATAATGTAACGTAACCAATCAAACAGTTTCCAAAAGTATAAGACAATCACAACAGAAGCTCCAAAGTTTACATGCAAGTGATGTTAGAGGCCTTGGACTCCATGCGCCTACTCCGACCGTGCTACCTTAGCGACCTGAGAAAACATGCTAAATGTGTCAACACAATATGCTGGTGAGTTCACAGGTTTTATAAAACAGTTTCCATAAGTAAAGTAGATTAGTACCGTTACTACTATTTTGATGTTAGGTATGTTACTACTACGATTGAAACCATTGCTGACCGTGTTTCCAAAAGTGTGTACCCTTCGGACCACCGTCATCCCTGGTAGGCCCTGTGTGTTTGAGACAACATGCACCCGTCCGACCTTCAGTCGACCCGGGTGGGGTTTGTCAAGCCCAATAGATCTATCCACATTTCCCTACTATATACCCATATTAGTGGTTTCCTTGGGATTTAGATGAGTCGCATAGTAAACAAATGATAACCATAGTATAACATGATCTATATATATCCAAGTGTGTAGCATGTTTCTCCCCCATGAGAAAGTGTGTGATAGTGGGGCCGTGAAACTCACCTTTGGTTGCGTTCTTGACTTAGAATAGTTTCAACAATGCAATGATAGCCCCTAATACCGGCGACCTATCATAAAGTGTGCATGAGTGTTGTGACTAATAACCCATAGGTTAATTAGTTCCCGATTGTCCAGATCGTGACTACGTATATTTGAAAATGTGTTTAAACGTTGACCCGACACACCGGACAGACCCGACATCCCATTGGTGACCTGTGACACTAGTTGATCAAGTACATATAGTTTACACACAAGAATTACACATAAAACACTTAGTTTTCATCCAAAAACACATTTCTGCAGTCGTGGGGTCGAACCAGAACATTTCCTGTTTGGTTCGACCCTTATGAGAGGTTGAATGGGATGTTTATAGCTTGGTTCGACCTAAACACAATTGGTTCAACCCTTCGACTGGTCGAACCAATTTCTGGTTTGACCTCTCATTCTGCTGCATCATTTAAACGCATTAAGTCTCATCAAAACAGTTCGAAAACATCACGTAAAGTCACAAATCATAGCAGTTGACATTATCTAATCTATCCCCACAAAACCCTACCATTTATGACCAGAAATCCATCCATTTCACGTAGAAATCACGACTTACCCAAAATAGCAAATTATGGAAATGCCACATCAATGCATGGAAACTTTACCTAAAATGGAAACTATCAAAATAACTTCATATACAGATGAATATGCATAGATTAGATGTGTACAATGAACCCCCAATCATATCATCATCATTATCAATCATGAACAAACCCTAGTTATAACATAAAAACCCCCAAAATAGGTGAAAATCCAACAAACATAAATTACACCTCACAACTTCCATAAATCATCATCTAAAACAGTCCTAGATCATTAACATAACTTCTATTCATCATTCAATATCATATAACACACAAAAAATCAATTAACACCATTAATGTTTGGGTTTTTACAAGAAAACTCAATATTAATGAATAGGTTTTGTTTAGAAAGGTGTTAGAAAGGTTTTAATCCATGAAAATGTGTTTGAATCAGATCCGGACACTTAGGGTTTGATAAAAACATATGAAACTTGATTAAAAAGAGTTTAGATGATGACCACACCTTGATTCTTTGCATGATTTGTGAATAGAACGTGTTTTTGGTTTAGGATCTGAAAAACGAGATAAAAAACTTTTCCCTACAGGTTTGGGGCTGAGAGAGAGCACTTGGAGGCGAGTTAGGGTTGTGAAATGATGAAAATTTGGCAAAGTGTTATATTTATACTCTGTTCTGGTTCGCCCCTACGTGAGGTCAAACCAAATATCATAGGGCCGAATCAAGTTTCAGTATCTCTGGTTCGACTCCCCTATAGGTCGAACCAAAACCTAGGAGTCTTACTTGATTCTTTGATTCACAATTTTGCCATTTTAACATATGTTAAGACTGTTAGTGCATGTTTGTGTGACAAACGCTTCTCTAGATTAGTATCGTTTTTGTGTTTGGTTGATAGGATTATTGTAACATGTTTGACGTTGTTATAAGTCAAGCATGATAGTCTTTTATGTTTTACCCTAGCAAACAAAGAAGTTAGTAAACAAAGAAGATATCAAACAAAGAAGATAGCCATATTCTTTGTTTAACTTCTTTGTTTAAACAAATAAGATAGTCATCTTCTTTGTTTATGCTGGGCTATTATCTTCTTTGTTTGACACAGGCCCATGCACTATAAATACGTACATTGGGGTGTAGGCTAGGGTTAGATCTTTTGTTGCTTGTAATTGATATCATTCCACTGAAAGTTTATCAATAGACAAGTAGGTTTTATTATATTCTTCGTGTTCTTCGTGTTCATAATCATTTTAGTCTATTCATCGATTTCCATAAACATCAATCATGGGATTCCGCACCTTGATAGATCTGATCTAGCTTGTATCGATCCATTCAAAGGACCTACAATTGGTATCAGAGCCTTAGGCTCAAAAAATTGTACGATTCAAGCTTGATTTTTGCAAACATTGATTCGATTGGAACATGTTTTTCGTTTAAATATTCTGTTTTTCATGTCAAAAGATCTTCCTCAATCAAGATTATTGTTTTACAGAAAGTTTTGTGTTGATTTGGTGGTATTTTGATCGACAAAATTTTTTTCTGAAACGAACAGTTAATAGGGTTTCTGTTAGGGTTCATCTTCGCCTGCCAGTTCTGATCTAGTTAACTTCGTTAAAGGTTTAGATCTAGTTAACTTCGCCTGATTCAGCTTTTCTAGTTATCTTCCTGAAGTTGGTAATTTCGTGAACCACTTAACCTCACCCCCATATTAACTTCGCCTCATAGTATCTTCGCCCCCTCTTTTTATCTTCGTTTAGCCCTTTAAGTTTGTGACCCAGATCCCTGGTATCTTCGTGGACAAACTTTGTCCATCTTAAGTTCGTGACAAAGTCCATCTTCGCATCTGAACCGTTTGTTAACACTGACCAGTCAATCTTCGTGAATAGTTCAAGTTCGTGAACCAAGTGTTGATCTTTTATCTCAATTTTAACTTTAACAGTGATATTAATAATTGATCTTTATTATTCATATTGATTTTGAAACTTAACAGTAAGACTTTAAGTATTAGAATTGGACTTTGGACTTACACTTGAACCTTGGACATTTAAAACCGATCTTAAACCATATTACACAGTAATATAATGTCTACTTTAAACAAGTTTCTTGAAATGGACCATGAAGTTGGCAAATCAAACTCACTACCTAAAATGATTTTGGTTAATGACGATTATTGGTGGAAGGACATGTTTGAAGAATGGGCAAGGTTTTATATGATGAGAGGATGGATTTGCATAAGAGATGGTTACATACCACCATTCACAGATGTTGATGGCCGAACTATTAAAGTTGAATTCAAAAATATGGATGAGGAGGAGAAGCTGATGTTCGAAGATAAGAACAAGGCACACACAACTATCACCATGAGCATGCCACAGGAAATCTTGCACACCTTTAGAAAATTCCAAAATGCACAAGATTTGTGGAAAGCTCTAGAGAAACGCTTTGAGGGGAATGATAATGTGAAGAAAAATAGAGTTGATTTACTTAAGAAATAGTTTGCTGTCTTTAGGGCTTTCACAAGTGAAAATCTTGAAGAGATTATAACAAGATACCACCATCTTGTTACGGAGCTAGAGAACTTTGACATCAAATACGCTACTGTTGAGATGACCACCAAGACTCTGAATGCATTGCCTTCAAAATGGGAAGTTTATAGTCTTCTTATTAAAGAGAATCCAGAATTCGCCACATACATGCTTGATGATGTTATAGGAAAGCTAAGAGGCTATGATTTGGCAATGAAGAGGAAGGATGAAGGTTCTGATCAGGTTCAAGATCCGGGAGTGTATTATGGGAAATCATCATCCAAATCCTCATTTGGTATCACTTCAAGCAGCAGTGGGAATGCAATTGCATTCTTCTCAGGAGATAATTCTGGTAACATTATGTTAGATTCTGATGGTGAAGTCTGTTTTGTGTATGTTTCAGGTGAGTCAACAAAAGTGAAGGACATTCCCTCAGAAAAAGACAAGGGAAAGAGCACTACTGAGTCCAACAAATCTAACTCCAAATGTGATCACAAGTCATGCAAGTCTATGCCCATGAGCGTCAAATCAGCAGAAGAGCAGCTTGCAGTATTGTCCTCCTTTGTAGCATCTTATGAGAACTACATACAAGGGAAGATAAATGATCTGACAATGTTCGATGATGACTACGATAAGATAGATCCGGATGACTTGGAGGAAATGGATCTCCAGTGGAATCTTGCTATGATTGCGAGAAGAGCAAGAAAGTTCATGGAGAGGACAGGAAAGAAGCTAGTTGGAGGCAGACCTGGTTTTGACAAGTCAAAGGTTAAGTGTTATAACTACTACGGGTACAGGCACTTCGCCAGAGAATGTGCCAGACCAAAGAGCCAAAATTAGGGAAACACCACAAGGCAAAGCTCATCAGTGGCGCCTTCTCAGGGTAACTAAAGCTCTAAGGCACTAATGGTGGCTAAGCCTGACGATACATATGACTAGAGCAGTGTTTTAGATGGAGCTGATGGTTCAGGCAATCAAGCTCTCATGGCAGAAATTGTTGAGGAGGGAACTAAGAATGATGAGAAACCTGTTGAGCAAGTGACCGAGGAACAGGTTAATGAGACAGAAACAGAAGTTAATGAGTGTAAGGAGAATGAAGCTGAAGCAGCTACAACTGAGAGTGAAGCTAACAAGGAGGTATCTACCAGGTGCTGGATCTGACAACATCAACTGAAGGGATATCTGCTAAAGAATTCATGGCATACATGGTAGACTTATCATCCAATGAGAAAAAAGTACCCCTTCCTTTACCTTTAGTTGTAGAAGCTTGTAATAAGCGTGTCGATTATGCTGAGCGTATTCCATTACTTGTGAAAGAAAATGATAAAGTTGCTGAGCATAATACTGAGTTAGCTGTGCTTTTGGATAAAGAGAAAGAGTTTAACATAGGCAATAAGATTAGAGAAGGGAACCTGAAAACCTCCCTTAATGCTGCTAAGAAAGATCTAAAAGAACTTAACTATACCCTTAGGGAAAAGATAGATTACCTTAATCTAACACAGTTGGCCTTAGTTGATTGATAAACAAGAAGAGATTGCTAAGAAAAATGCTGAAATAGACCAACTTAAGGTTAAGGTAGTTGATCTAAATAGGCAGATAGATCAAGTTCGCAGCTCAAAGTATCTTATTAATGCCTTAATAAACTCTAGAAAAGACACTAAGAAGCATAAAGATGATAACGGTGGATTAGGTTACAAAGATGTGCCTCCTCCTGCCACTGGTAACCATTCGTTTTTACCAACTGAGAAGGAAGTAACTAAAGAAATTTGTAAGCCTATATTGGATGAAATGAAAGTTGATGTTAGTGAGAGTGAAGGTAGTGCTGAGAGTGGTAGTTCATCCAATGTGTCTGTGGATGAAGAAACAGGTGAAGTGTTCAAGAACACTAAAGGGTCAGGGGTTAATAAAGCTAATACAGTTAAAACTAACCCAACTGAATCAAAGAAAGATAACCCAATGATTTCAAAAACTCAAACCAATAAGGCTGAACCAAAAACTATTTTGAAAAATCCTAAATTTGTTAAACAGGGTGAAGCCAAAACAGAAGAAATCAAACTGGGTAATGCTGAATGTTCTGGTAACACTTCACCAAAATATGCTAGCAATGAGGGACCGACCTCAAGGGGATAGTACAAAAAGCTTCTTGAGAAGCGATCTTGTTTTAAATGTCATAAAAAAGGTCATGTAGCTAGCATGTGTACTGTAAAAAAGAAGGACAACACTGCATCAACTGATGCAAAGAAAGGTGAGACTCCTGCTAAGTCTGAAAGCAGGAAAGAGGTGAGCAACTCTGCAAAGAAATCTTTGTAGATATAATTAGAAAAGGAACATGATGGTGGGTCTAGGGATCCAGGCAAACGACCAGTTAACAAAAATTTTGAAAAGCCCGCGTTTGTCCCTAGACAGGTGAGTGTTGGCCAGGCAAGCACTTCTAGTGCTGTTCCTCAAAAGCAGGCACCTCTTGCTAATGCCAACAAATACCAACCACCACATAGGCAAAAACGTCACCAAAGTCTACAAGGTGACAAATTTAATTTTGTTAATAATCAAAATGGTTATAGGGATAGACCTTATTCAAATAACCAAAATTTTTCTAGAAATAACTACAACCAAGGATACTCCAACAGAGGGAGTTATCCTCAAAATAATATTAATGGGCTAGTGAATCACGGAGGATATTACAATCCTCAGAATCAAAGGCCCTACAGGTATGATAACCAAATGAACAGAAACAGTTCATCTAGATCTAGGACTCCAGTGGGGAGTAATGGATACTGGAGGGAGTTAACTGTTTTCGATGAAATGGGACAATCCAAGACTTTCACAGCTTTGGTCCCATACTCTAACTATTTCTCTTTGTAAATGCAGGAGCTGCTGAGGAGGGTTATCAACTGGTATAGCGGCTGTTCCAGGCATATGACAGGGGAGTTAAGATTGTTGATTGAGTTTATGAAATGTGATGGAGGTTATGTGAACTTTGTTGGCGCCAAAGGCGGGCGCATCTCAGGAAAAGGGAATGTCACTAATGGCAAGATCACTCTAGAAGGAGTGAACTATGTTGAGGAGCTCAAACACAGTCTCTTGGTGACAGGTGTTCCTTTAAAAAGCTTTGGGGTTGAGGATAAATGTGTCCCTTGTAAAAAGGGAAAACAACACAACAAATCTCATCACCCTAAAGATATTAACACAATCTCTACTCCTTTCGAACTACTTCACATGGACCTATTCGGTCCAGTGAACGTTAGAAGCGTTGGTGGTAAATTCTATTGCCTTGTGATTACTGATGATTTTTCGAGATTCTCGTGGGTGTTTTTCTTAGGTTCGAAGGATGAGATAGGAGAAGTCTTAACAAACTTCATTCTTCAAGCAGAGAATCTATTCAACACCACTCTCAAGAGAATCAGAAGCGCCAATGGCTCGGAGTTCAAGAACATCACATTTTCAATCCTTTGCATTCGCAAGGTAATTGAACAACAATTTAGTGCTCCTTATGAGCTACAACAGAATGGAGTCGCGGAGAGGAAACTATGATTGAATCAACTCGGACAATGCTAGCTGACTCTAAGCTTCCCGTTCAATTATGGGGGGAGGTTGTGAATACAGCTTGCTATGTTCTGAATAGGGTTTTGACTATCAAGAAACACAATAAAACGTGTTATGAACTCTTGAATGGACGAATACCAATTATCAAAGATTTTGAACCATTTGGGATGCCTTGCACTATTCTTAAAAATAAAAACCAACCAAAATTTGGTGAGGTTTCCGACGAGGGATTTTTCCTTGGTTAATAAATCTAAAGGTGTAGCAGAAATTGCTTTCAACGTTGAAATAACTAGTTACTCACCAAAGGATAGTGCACAGGAACCCAGATGGATGTTCGATTATGATTCTGTTTTTAAGTCCTTTAATGTTCCTCACACCTTTAAGGTTTATCAGTTAGACGTTAAAAGTGCCTTTCTGTACGAAAAAGTCCAAGAGCTGGTGTATGTCTCTCAACCACCGGGGTTCACTGATCCAGAATATCCAGATCGGGTCTACAAACTTGACAAGGCCCTTTATGGACTTCATCAGGCACCCAGGGCATGGTATGAGACACTATCTTCTTACCTCATGAACAATGGTTTTGAGAGAGGAAAGATTGACAGTACACTTTTCATTCGGAGAAAAGGAGAAGGTTTTCTGTTGGTACAGGTGTACGTTGATGACATTATCTTTGGGTCACCAAATGAAGACTTATGCAAGGAATTCGAGCAGGTCATGAAAAGGAAGTTCGAGATGAGTGCTCTGGGGGAGTTAAAGTTCTTCCTTGGTCTATAGGTGGATCAAAAGGCAGATGGAATGTTTATCCCTCAAACCAAGTATGTGCATGACATCCTGATTCATTTCAAGATGAATGATTGCACACCTTATCATACTCCTCTATCGGTCAACCACGGTCTCGGTCCAGATACCGAAAGCGACAAATATGTCGACCCCACAGATTACTGGGAAATGATTGGTTCACTCATGTACTTAACTGCTTCTAGACCGAACATTCTGTTTCTAGTTTGTCTTTGTGCCAGGTTTCAGGCGGATCCAAAGGAGTCACATATGATTGCGATCAAACGGATAATGAGATACCTTAAGGGGAAACCCAAATTAGGTCTCTGGTATCCATCAGATGGTGGATTAGATCTCGTATCCTACACCGACTCAGGCTACGGAGGATGCAACCAGAACAGAAAATCGACGACTGGCGGATGTCAACTACTTGGGGGGGGGGGGGACTCGTATCCTAACAATGCAAGAAGCAGACTTCTGTAGTGGTGTCCTCATGCGAGGCTGAATACGTTGCAGCTGGTAGTTGCTGTTCATAGGTTTTGTGGATACAACAACAAATGCGGGATTACGGTTTGAATTTTCTAAATACTCCCATTATGATTGATAAGAAATATGCCATATCCATAACTGAAAACCCAACCAACTTTTCTAAAACTAAACATATTCATATCAGACATCACTTTATAAGAGATTGTTTTGAAAAGAGAATGATTCATTTAGAAAAAGTTGACACGAAAGATAATTTGGTAGACCTTTACACCAAGGCATTTGACAGGGCTCATTTTGAACTGTTGGTGCAACTAAATGGGATGAGGAATCCTGAATGATTTTACGTCTCCCATAAGTTTCTGAAGTTTTTGTAAATATTTTTCCTTTAAAAAAACCAGTTGTCACTATGTAAAAGAAAGGATATGATAGTACATCACCTGCCTGACTGTCGCACTTACAACAAAATAGAGAACTTAAACTGCTAAGTGCGACCGCAGCTGCATCATGTGATATACTAGTAGGCAGACTTACAACGCGTACTTAACCCATATTATAATAATAATAATATAACATGAATGTGGTACATGTGGCGAACATAACATCGGTGTATGATTTTATGATCTTAATTCTTGCGTTGATAGATTGCCAAAATCAGAGGTTTCGGGTCTTTATATTGTTGCGGCTTCCATAGTGTGTGATTCCATGGAACACTTAGGATGGGGGAGTTCCTCCATATAAACAAGTTCAAGATTCATCCTCCTTCCAATGTGGGACAAGTTCTCCTTGCCACTATCCATTTCACATTCCCAACTTTAGTCGTTTCACACCTCTACTTTTGAGCATCGATATTTTATTCATCTTAGCTCCGTTTTGGACGCGGTTTGGTTCGTTGCGGAGCCCTCACAACATAGAACATAAACCCATAAAGAAATATATAAATAAACCTTAGTTTCAAATATATATTTTTCTCCAAAACTTAGGAAAACTCATTTTCCTAAAATTATGAAAATAGCATTTTCACCTATTTTTTCAACATTAATTTTGTTTTTTTTATTTATTGATTTTACTTTTATATTAATACCAAACTAATTTTTTAATTATTATCTATACTATATTATAATGTATGAGGGAGGGGTATTTTAAGATACCCAAAAGTTAAGAACTATTTTTTCATTAACAACTCTAAAATGAGGGTAAAATAGTCATTCATACATTATTTACACTTTAATACCATATCTTATTTACACTTTAATTCCCTAATTTTTAGTTAGTAATTACATTTTCTTTCCCTCCCCTACAAAATTATAATTTCTTTTATTTAATTCTATCATAACTTTAAAACTATTATATTTTAAAAACATTCTAATATACCATGACAACCTGCTCATTTTTGTCGACGTGTCGGTGCTTGTCGTAATCAATATCGACGTTTGGATTGAAATGTACAAGAAAGAATGTCTTATGTACGAGTGATTATTGCATTTTATGTTTTAAATACTAACTAGATGAAATATAATATGGATTTATTATTAATATGGATGTTGAATCATAACACTATTTCATGATCAAGTAAAACTAAAAATTGTAAAAGTGAATTTCGTGTTAAATACTGTCCTGCCCAATAATGAAAAATTCACATAAATCAAATGCAACGATTTAAAAAACCAAACAGGGCACTCGAAATCTACATATCAGCTTCTGTGATTCTTAAAATATGATAATGTTGTTAAACATTATGGTTCATCCTTGCTTTGACAGACAAATAATTTGTCACACGGTAACAAAACTGTAACACAAGACTGGGCTCTAAGAATGCTTTATCACGTTTGTTACTGATAGCTTCAATTGTTGTGACACCCGGCATATTTGGCTTAAACATTTTAGTAACATCTAAGTCTACCTTAGCGGGAAACGTTTATAAACGGACTTAGCTAGGTTAGTTGAGTCGGGTCAAGTTAGGATTGTCCCGGGGTTCAATGATCTGGAGGATCACTGGGAGTCGTTTTGGGAATACACTAGTACCGGGTCCCGTTGTTGGTGAAATTACATAAACTAATTAAGTGTACGTGTAGATTAATGGTCGTGTGGTAGATTATGTGCATAGATGTGTTTAAATGATGTGTAGATAATCATCCATGCTTAAAAATGTTAAACATAGACTAAGGTTGCATGCTCATATGTTAAGGTGCGTTAAAATGCGTTAAACACGACAAACTGGAAAACTAGAAAACATAAGTCCTGGTTCGACCACTTCGAGTGGGCGAACCTGGAAATATGTCTTGGTTCGACCCTTAGCAAAGGGGCGAACCTGGGATATGGAATTGAAAGAATTCCATTCGACCAAGTCAGGGTACATTCGACCCTGTGAAAGGGTCGAAGGAGGCTACATTCGACCAGAGACAGGGGTCGAAGGTGGACTAGTATAAATACCAAACTTTGTCATTTTTCACCATTTCACAAACCCTAACCGTCTCAAAACAGTCTCAAACGATTTTAATCACTAAGGAAGGAGTTTTTGCTCTTCTTTTTCATAATCTAACCTATCAACAACATCTAAGCAAGAATCCATGGTGTGTTCTTAATCCTAAACCTTATTAAGGCATTTTAATTCGTTTTCATCTAACCCTAAATGTCCAGATCTGTTCTAAGGATGTTTTTATCAATAAAAACCTTTTAAACACCTTTCTAAATCTAAACCCTATCATTAAACATAGGTTTTTGTATCAATAAACATATGTTAATTATGTGTTATGTGATATTATGTGTTGTTTAATGATTTGCTGTTGTTCTAATGATAGAAACATGATCTAGGGTTGTTATTGATGTTGGTTTATTGTTGTTTAGGGTTACAATTAGATAGATGGTGATATTATGGGTATTTTGGGGATTTTTGATAAATTTAAGGATTGTTACATGTTATTATAATTAATAGAACTTTTGGGGGTTTTCATAAACACATTAAACAGAGCATATTGAGATGATTATGAAAGGATTTCAAAAAGTTTCTAAATTGGGTAAGAATTCCATGCATGATGTGACATTTCCATAATTTTGCCATTTTGGGAAAGTGTCAAAACGAACTGGTTTTGGGGCAAAATTGGTGGGGTTTTGTAGGGATAAGTTATTCATGCTTGACTGCTGTGTTTGATGATGTTTCGCGATGTTTTGAATGTGTTTGAAGCGTTTTTAGGGAAACTTATCTGACAGGGTCGAACCTGGGCTCATTCGACCAAACGAGTGGTCGAATGAGAGATTCCATGGTCGAACCTGGGAAATGTTTGGGCGAACCAGATAAAACGGTCGAACGTGACATCCAACGGTCGAACGTGACATCAAACGGTCGAACGTGACATTAAACGGGCGAACGTGGCTTAAAAACGGGCGAAGGTGGATTATCTGCCTGGTTCGACCCTTATGATGTAAAAATGAGATTTTTGATACAAACTTAGTGTTTTATGCTTGAACCTTGTGTGTAATCTATGTGTACTTGATTAGTTAGGGTAATGAGTCACCAACGGGATGTCGGGTCGACCTAGTGTGTCGGTCGAACATTTAAACACGTTTTAAAACATACTTGGTTACGATCTGGACAATCGGGGACTAGATAACCTTATGGTTATTAGTCGGAACACTTATGTGAACATTTTGATAGATCTCCGGTAGTGGGATTATCAAGGACTTGGCAGTGTACTATTAATTGAAGACCGCTATCTAAGGTGAGTTCACGGCCCCACTTTTACAGCTTTAAATTTTGGGGGAGAAAACATGCGCTAAACTATTTTGGTAACATATGTCATATTATGGTTTTAACTTTGCATTGCTATACGATCTTTTAAAGTCCCGGGGAAAACCATGAATGTGCGGGGATGCACAACGGGGGAAGTGTGGATAGATCTATTGGGCGTGACCTACCCCACTCGTCGGCTTGGAGGGCCGGGCGGGTGCATATTGTCTCGAACCGGTAACATTGGTATCATGCTGAACATTTGGGCTGAACATTCGGGCTGAACATTGCTAAACATTGCTAAACGTGTCTAGTAATGGTTTTCCAATCGTAGTAGTAATAAAACATACGCCTAGCTAGCGTACATGGTGACATTGGTATAGTATGGACATGGTAACGTTTTGTTAACTTTTGGTAACTTATTGAACAAACCTGTGAACTCACCAGCATTATATGTTGACGTCTTTTTGGCATGTTTTTCTCAGGTCGCTAAGGTAGCAACAGAGGACTAGGCACACGAGTCTGCATGGCGTCTAGGCTTAGTTTCATGTTTTTGAATCAAATAGTTTGAACATTGTCGTACATGGTTTTGTAACTGGTTAAATGCTTCCGCTATGGTTTTATAAAATGAGAACTATGTTTTGAGTTTACGTATTTCATATAGTGTTGTTTATTGTGACCGTTGACTTGGATCCTGGTTTGTCATGCGCCTCGCGGTAAAACTCCGCAAGTGGAAATTTGAGGGTGTGACAATTGTAGTACCCTATTTAAATAATCAACATTAGCAATATGTGCATATGTATATGGGTATGCATGCATATATTAACAGGTATACACATAAATATAATTAACTAAAAGAAATCTCATTAAACTTTTAAATAAACATAACGAGCTAAATATATAAAACTTTAAAATAATTAAGTTTAGAAAAAATATAAAAATGGATTGTAGATATTAATTATAGGTAAATTTCTCTTAAAAACCTCAGCTGCATCAATTTGGTAGAAAACACATGATGCTTATTATCTATCTATGTGATATGAACATCTATGTTAATAACAACAAAACTCCCAAATTTGAAGGGGTTCTTTTTAACAAAGTTTAAGAAAAAAAAGATAAACACAATATTTTTTTACACTTTAGTCAAAGATAAACAACATTTTCCTAATTTAAAGGGGTGGGAAAATCATCAATTTCAAAATTTAAACCATGTGCTAACCTACTAAAGTTTAACAAAATTTCATAATTTAAAGGGATGAGAAAATCATGAATTTGAAAATTAAACCATGTGCTAACCTACTAAAGTTTATTCTATAAATACATACTAATGCACACCTATTTCACTTGCTAAAATGCGTAGGCATGGATACTGAATTCAAAAGTTGAAGCTTCTAATGTTGTTTATTTGTTAGTTTATGGTTTTCGTTCGTCCCGTTTTACTAATTATACCTTTTTATACATATCTTAATCATTTAAGTGTTAACTTCTTAGTTTTGCAGATTCATTTAGATGAAAAACATACGGAGATGAACAAACCAATAGCCATACAAGCGTCTAAAGTAGCGTCTAAGGTTGTATTTATTAATGTTTAATTTTTTAATATTAACATGGCTGTTATTTTATGTGGTATATTGTATGTGTTTTACTGCAGGATAATGGTGATAATAGTGTTGAGATTATTTGCTATGGTGCAATGTTTAGTTCCTACAAATCTGATCTTCAACATGAATTTAGTGAATAGGCAATATCAACATTTATTTCATCTTCTATTAACTTGTTTATTAAATATTTTTAATTTATTTTAAGGATCAGATGCATGAAATTAATACGAAGAGATCCAAGATGCTCTCTTAATGGAAATGGAGTCAAGTTATTGATCTAAACAGTTCCGGTGAAAATGACAAAGAAGACATATTTGATGACACTTTAGATAGGAGAAAATGGAGGAAACTCATCCTCACCAAAAGATGTAATAATCAAAGATGAAGATATACAAGAAATTTAAGTGATCGTAGACAATATAGATGAGATTATGCAGACTTGGAACGTATATGACTAAATTGATCTCATGATTCAAGTAGTTCACTACCTTTTATTTTTCTCAACTTTTATGTTTATTAATACTTATTTTTCCTTTCGTATGTTACTTTATTTTATCAAATGTTTCTTAAAAGTACTTTACAATTTAAATGTTAAATCTTTTTAGTTACTAGACATGTGTAACGCTTATGACGTATATCCACCGCAATGATGCTACAACAAATACTATACGAATTTAAAATAAGTACCGAAATAAAAGGTGTCACTCTCGTCGCATCACGCGGGTTTCCTACTAGTTTACTTTTAAGTATGGAGACAATCATTCTTTTAAATGATTCTACGGCTTATTTTTAAACAATGAAGTAATTTTTCTATGATTCCTGTATATCGTCACAACTTGTGTTTTCCCCTATTGGTTTGACGATGAAATCATGAAAGGTATCAACCGAATTCTCGTCGCTTCATATCAAATGTAAAATAGTAAAAATTTCAAACTATTCATGTAATACCGCTCAACAAACTAAACTTACACTTTAAAACTAAAATATTTAAGCAAAATGCCTAATAAATAATCAAACAAATCTGCATACTACAAACACGAACATTGCTTATTTATTTATTTTATTAAATCGACATCCAATCTATCTATCTATACATATAATAAACCAAAGCCATTTTAATGACATGGCATTCAAATAGACATTCTTTTTTTGAGTGTGCCATGTGTCATCTAGGGATGAGCTCAGGACGGTATCGGTACCGAACCGATACCGATCCCGACAATACCGATACCGAAAAGTTCAAAAAACCAATACCGATACCGATACCGATTATACCGGTACGGTATCGGTTCGGTATCGGTACGGTACCGGTGTGGTATCGGTATTTTACCTTAGAATACCGATACCATACCGATCCCATACCGATACCGATAATACCGACACCGAAAACCTCTAAATGTGGGTACCGATACCGATACCGAACACCCTCGGTTCGGTATCGGTTCGGTACGAGATCGGTATTTTTTCGGTTCGGGATCGGTTTTCGGGACCGTATGCTCATCCATAGTGTCATCCCATGTAGCATTGAGATATTTTTGAAAAAAATAATTTAAAAACAAAATTGGATTTTTCATCCTCATGTTTCCTCCCATAATTTTTAAACGTTAATATCTTTAATATACAAGATTTTTTAAAGAAAAAAAATTACACCAAATTAACGAGCGTTTTATTATCTTTCCAACGAGTACCATAGTGCTATATAAAAAACGGAGAAATTTTTTGTGGGGTTTTGTTCATACAAGAAAAAAAAAACATAAAGTGTTCAGGTAAATCATTAATCATGTATATACAAGTCACTAATTATGTTTAAATCAGTAAATATTAATTTTTTTTTCAACCAGGGCCGAATAGGTTAATAGAGTTATACGTTGTTTTAAGTTAGGTATCAATATTAGTATGTTAGAGTTGTACATTTGTTTAGTCTTTAGGATAGGTGTTAATATTAGAGTTACATTAAAGTTCTACATTCTTTTAGGTTAGGTGTTAGCATTGGAGTTGTACATTGTTAATTTATTTTAGGTTAGATATTAATATTAGAGTTATACATCAGTCTATTTCATATATAAAATTGATGTATCATATTAAATTTTTCAATCCGGGACCAGGGTATAATCTAGTTATTTATATTTTTGTTTATTTGTCAAATTATTCTTACTAGATTGTTGTTAATTTATTAAATAGACATCCAACTGTTTACATTTTTGTTGATTTTTCAAATAATTTTTACTATCGGTGTTTTTTCTCATGTAAATTGAACATTGGTTCACAACATTGTAAATTTAATCAGATTGTTCTTTTAAATATTTTCGTTTGATTAAAATTCAATGTAAATTCACGTGTGATATAAAATTACTATAATAAACTTTGATTCGTAATTGAAGATATGTAAAACCCCAACCGATGACGAAAATATCGGGGTGTCACATATTAACGATTTTCTAAAAGCACATGATATTTGAAATTCAAGTTCCACTAATTAAATATTCCAATTATGGAATTTATTACAACAAAAAGGAAATTAAACTAAATGTTCATCAAACTAAACCAATAACCAAATAAAATAAAAACTAGACTTCAACTTCTAACGTCCAAAACACGTAGAACTTCAAGCTACATTATTCCCTAAAACATGTTTAAGTTGGAAAATGTGAGGGGTCAACTATAAATAGTTGGTGAGCAATACATTTGTTTAAAAAAAATTAATTAACAAAGTTTTGTAAGTCATGTATATATATCAAAACAATTTGTAATAATATTAATTGAGCTAGTAAAAATCTGTTTCAATCATCCCGGAATTATGCGGGGGGTGGGTTTGTCGAACCTATGGCGCTATAATCTACTACAGTTGGCTTGATCAAAGTTAATGACTACACTGAGGCAGGTTCACCAACTAATAATAAAAACAAATCCGTAAAGATATAAGCAAGACCAAAAAGTAAACATGTTTCACCCCTAAAAATATAAAAACAGTAAAAACCGGGCTATGTAAAACTCACCTTAACAAAGCAAACAAATTTTTCAAATAGTGCAAATACGGTTAAGAGAATCCCGAAGGATTATCCTAAACAGTTCACAAAAATATAACCTCATAAATTAGGGAAAAACTAAATCGAGTCTACGACAATCTAGGGTTATAGGCACTAGGGATTTCTAGTTCTGATTTGGGAACAATATCTATAAATATGACATAATTAAATTTATATATATATTTAATCATAAGAAATCAAATTAAGTAACATAAGAAAATTTAAAAAAATAATTCTAAAAAGGTTATTTTACATAAATGTCTAGTTATATAATTTAATATACTAGAAAACAAAACTTTAGATTTTATAAAATTCTAACAGAGTAGTTCAAACATTTTAAATAAATTACTGTTTTTTTACACACCTATACATATATATGTTTACATGTTAAGATAAAATACTTACCTATTTAGTTTCTGTTGTTTTTTTATTAATGCATTATTAGAACTGTTTATGTATTTATAATAATAGCTATATATAAATATTTAATTTTGACCATTTTGAATTTATAATACATCATTCTAAAAGTTTTTTTTTATTTAGAATATACATATAAAAAAAAATCTACACAAGTTCATGATAGTACGATAATCTTATGTTTTATTATAATAAAATACAAATAAGAATGAAAGAAAATGACTCAACAAATATGCATGCCATCATCAGGGCTATCGCTGGTAAATCTGATCTAACTAAAATATTTAATCAATTTTCATACATCCCCTCTTCCCAAATCATACTAACCCATAAACCCTATAACCAAAAACCCAAGCAATTAACTTTTATAACAGAGGGCTTGTATACTCAAACCCAAAATGAACAGAATGAAATAAAAGATTATACCGAAAAGCGTCGGATAGAGGATGGATGTAGGGTGGTCGGTGTCGGATTCCGGTTGAGCTCCAAGGACACAGAAACCGGCTCGAAAACCAAATATCTAACTGTGGGTTTTTTGCAGATGTTTTCTGAGTTGAAAGGTGGGTTCATTATACAATCAATAGGTCGTAAAAGGTGGATTCAGTTTGCAACTGAAATACCAAAAATATGGGGATCGATTTTTAGTGGGTCAAATATGCTTTAAAAGTCCGGATTTTATGACGAAAAGATTCATGATAGAAGTTAGTTTGAGATTGTTAATTTAAAGTTGATGTTAATCCCGGTTCTATTGAGTTCAAACTCGCCGGAAAAGCCGGGAATTCAGGTGACCAAATTTATGTGAGGAAGAAGTTGAGATCTTGAATGTTTTTATTAATTGCACATCTAGTCCTTGTAGTTTTGACCTTTTTATAAAAAAAAAATCTCTAACTCCTCATCATTATTATATTTTTTTATATTTTAAATTTGCAATTTATACAAATAAATATCCAAACATTAAATGTTATAAAATTTATAAATCTCAACATCTTGTTAACATTTTATAAAGTAATTAATATTTACTATTTTTTAAACACACACAAATATATATGTATAAAAAAATGAGGAAAAGAATTTGATCGAAAGATATAACGCCATTGATATTCTTTATTAATAATACTAAAACGAAACGATTACAACGGAACAATTCAGATCGTTATAGTCTCCCCTACTTTAAGGAATTTCGACCCAAAATTGATTCAGAGGAGACTTTAGGAAAAAAGTTGAGGATACTTTGCCTTCATTTGATCCTCACATTCCCAAGTAAATTCTGGGCCATGTTTAGATTCCCAACGAACTTTGACAATAGGTATGCGGGTACGCTTCAGTTTCTTCACTTCACGATCCATGATTTCCACAGGTTTCTCTATGAAGTGCACAGATTCATCAACACCAACATCGTCGAGAGGGATGTGGAGGTTTTCACCCGCTAAGCATTTGCTCAAGTTAGACACGTGGAAAGTTGGATGAATGTTGCTGAGTTCGATAGGTAAATCAAGTTTGTAGGCCACCTTCCCAATTCTTTCGAGGATTTTAAAAGGACCCACAAAACAAGGTGCTAGTTTTCCTTTCTTTCCAAATCGAACCATTCCCTTCCAAGGAGATACCTTTAAAAGTACAAGATCACCGACCTGGAATTCCAAGGGTTTACGACGTTTGTCTGCATAGCTCTTTTGCCGACTTCTAGCCGCTTGAAGATTATCACGGATTTTCAAGATCTTGTCTATCGTTTCTTTGATCAGTTCGGGACCAGTGATTTGAGCTTCACCAATCTCGTTCCAACAACCCGGAGAGCGACATTTTCAACCATAAAGTGCCTCGAATGGTGCCTTGTCAATGCTTACGTGATAACTATTGTTGTAAGAAAATTCAACCAAAGGAAGATGAGAGTTCCAATTACCACCAAAGTCAATAACACAAGCCCTAAGCATGTCCTCAAGCGTCTGGATGGTCCTTTCAGTCTGACCATCGGTTTGAGGATGATATGCAGTGCTGAGATTAAACTGGGTACCCAAAGCAGACTGCAGAGATTCCAAAAAATGAGAGGTAAAACGACTGTCACGATCCGAAATTATGTCCAAGGGTACACCGTGATGACTCACCATTTCGTCAACATAGATTCTTGCCAACCTTTCAACAGTAAAGGTGTCACGAATAGGCAAGAAAAGAGCTGATTTTGTCAAACGGTCAACAATCACCCAAATGCTATCATGACCCCGAAAAGTGCGTGGAAGTTTAGTAATGAAGTCCATTGCTATGCTCTCCCATTTCCACACTGGAATTTCTGGTTGTTCAAGCAAACCAGAAGGTCGTTGATGCTCAGCTTTGACCTTTAAGCGGGTAAGACACTTGGCTACAAAAATGGAAATGTCTTTTTTCATAACAGGTCACCAATAAGTAAAACGAAGATCTTGATACATCTTGTCTGCACCAGGATGAATAGAATAACGAGACTTGTGAACCTCATTCATGATGAAGGTGCGAAGGTCATCACGATCAAGAATCTAAAAAGAACGATTGCTTCAAAATACTATCAAAATGCAAACAACAACCGAACCTCCTAAAGAACTTTCATTTATCGATGTAGAAGCTTTCATTCACCACTATTATCACCTATGTACCAAATTTGTAAAAGCTATTATGAATTAATGTGGTCTTGAAGCATGAAACATAATTTTTCGATGATGTTCAATTCAAAATTTTCATCGAGACATTTAAACCTCCAAATGAAATAAAAAAAATGAAAAAGCGATAACAGTGCAACAAAGTGTACCTGTTAAGCTTACACAAACTGAACAACCCAAATCTGTCCCAAATCTGAAACATAGAAAACAATAACATCATCTCATATCTCAAAATCAAAGACCAAACAATGTGTACCTGACAACAATGACTAATTTTATGAAGATGGATCTCAGGCAAGGTTGCAACCATCGCCGTCTCTTATCCAACGCAACCCTAGCAATCATGTTAAAATCACAAGATAATCCAAACAAATTTCTAATCAAAGATGCAAAAAATTAAAAACCTACCAATACACAATTAGTGTTTTTTTGTGAGGATTTTTTTAATAGGTAAGATGACCATCAGATGAAAACCCTAAGATGGTTGTGGACGGGATTGCCATAGGGATGGTGGCGACGACGTTGTAATATAGAAATGAGGATGGTGGTGTTATACACGGGTTTAAGGTTTTATGGTGGTTGTTGGCGCAGAAGACGCGTGGAAAAGCAGAAAGCAGGTTGCCGGATTAGGGTGGCCGGCCAGAGGTGACGGTCGGATCCCATGTTTCCATTATCTCCTTACATGATTGTATCTCTTTCTCTGAAAGCTTCTTTTTATTCTATGGATTTGCAGGTGAAAACAAAAGAAAAGAAGACACATAGAGAGGTTTGAGAGAGAGTGAGAGGGCTGTAAGTGGAGAACAGGAACAAAAGCAGGTTGGTATGGGTAAAATAGTTGGTTCAGTGAAGTACGCGTGGGGATGCCAGCTTAACCCACTTCCAACACCTGGACACATGTACTAAACTTACATCCAACACCTGTAACCCACTTAACCATAGCTAAAAAATGGAAATAAACAAAATAGCAAAAAACAGATGCAAGGCTCGAACCCGGGCAGCCTGACTAAGACTACATCAACCTCACCATTTGAACCAGAAACATTTTTGCTATATTATTAGAAAACTACACTATATAAACCGTGAAAACAAAGGAAGCTAAATATAAAAAAACCAACCAGCCTCTGCCATGTGGCAGGGGCACTATTCATCAACATTGATATATAAACATATAGGATAATTTGTAATAATATTAATTGGAAACCATGGTGTTGTATAGTCAATCCTAGTGACAATGACGTAACTCAATGAGTTAGTAAAAATCTGTTTCAATCATCCCTGAATTTATGCGGGGAATGGTCTTGTCGAACCTATAGCGCTATAATCTACTACAGTTGGCTTGATCAAAGTTAATGACTACACTGAGGCGGGTTCACTAACTAATAATCTATACTATATTATAAAGCATGAGGGAAGGATTCCAACCAAATTTAAGTAATTACAACATATAATGCATATGGTACAATAACTTAATGAATGTAATAAAAGGGTGAAGTTGTTTTTTTACATTAACAATTAAGTTGATTATGAAATAATAAATCTATTAGTGACTATTCATGTTTCTAACTTCTTTAGAAGTTATTAGTGACTATCCATGTTTCTAACTCTTTTATCTCATTTATGTCTATAACTTGTATTAGAGCCCTATAAATAGTGGCCATTGTGTTGTTATCATATACATCTCAATGAAACAACTCTCATTCCTTATTTTCTTTATAATCTTTAGTTTGTTAGTAGGCATTGTCACCGGCTTCTTTCTTCAATTTGTATCTTTATGGGGCCTTATTCTTACTGATATCTTATGGCTTCCTTCTACCATTAAAACAATTAGTGAACCATTTTCTTTTGTTATGTAGATTCATAAGAGATTTTGTGTACGAGAGTATTGCGGATAACCGTTATGTTGTGTTTGGTCATTCAAAATTTTGTGAAATATAGGATATCGATCTTAAGGTAACCTTTTCTTCACCATTAAAACAATATTCTTGCATCTTAAGGTAACCTTTTCTTCACCATTAAAACAATATTCTTGCAAACATTATGTGTTTACGCCCCAACCAATCCATACTTTGTTGTTTTTATAATCTTTTATACAGTTAATATCTAGGATTGTATTTTTATATTTAGAAAGTTCATAGAAAAAAAATCGAATAATATATTGATGTATGGAACTATCGTAGTCAGTAGTTTAAGTTGAATATTTCTGAACCTAAATAATGTCTATAAATTGAGATATAAATATAGTATGGAATGATAGAAGCTTACTACATATTTGTAGAGTAAAACAATGAATGAACTATGTTTATTTTTTTTATAAACATGAGAGTTAAAATAAAAAAATGCAAAAATAGATAAAAATAAATTTGTAATAATCGAGCTGGTAGTTTAAGTTGAAATTTTTTAAACTAAAACAATAAAACTATATCATTCAAAACATAAAGAAAATAAATCTTTAGTGGTAACTAAAGATGTGGAAGATACGATAGTTTAAATTTTCTCCTTACTTGTGGATGATACAATGGTTAAAATTTTCCTGCAACCGATGTGGACAATACTTGTACATACATGACTATAAGAGTTAGACATAGAGAATTCTTAAAATGCCTTTATCTATATCTATACTATGTTATAAAGTATTTAGGAAGGTTACCCACAAAACTTAAAAACAATAATAGGAGATGATAAATTTCTCTTTTTCCAACTTTACACTACTATATGTTAATCAAAACTCACACGCATATCGAAGCTTTGTCATCGTGTCAAGCTTTCATTATGAGTCTATGATGTCCTTCTTTGTCTCATGTAAGAGGCAATAAGACCATATGACACGTGCCCTACCGTTGTTTGCATTTATCATCACATATTTATTTATGTTGTTACTTTGTTTTTAGTAAATATTGTGTTCCCGCCGCAACGCGCGGGCACCCAGCTAGTAAAAGCAAATGCATAAAAGATATAAGCAAGACCAAAAAGTAAACATGTTTCACCCCTAAAAATATTAAAACAGTAAAAAACGGAGCTATGTAAAACTCACCTTAACAAAGCAAACAAATTTTCCAAATAGTGCAAATACGGTTGAGAGAATCCCGAAGAATTATCCTAAACAGTTTACAAAAATATAACCTCAATAATTGGGGAAAAACTAAATCGAGTCTACGACAATCTAGGGTAGGGATTTCTAGTTTTGATTTTGGAAACAATATCTATAAATATGACATAATTAAATTTATATATATTTAATCATAAGAAATCAAATTAAGTAACATAAGAAAATTTATAAAATAATTCTAAAAAGGTTATTTTATATAAACGTCTAGTTATATACTTTAATATACTAGAAAACAAAACTTTAGATTTTATAAAATTCTAACAGAGTAGTTCAACCATTTTAAATAAATTACTGTTTTTTTATACACCTATACATATATATGTTTACATCTTAAGATAAAATACTTACATATTTTGTTTCTGTTGTTTTTTATTAATGCATTACTAGAACTGTTTATTAATGCATTATAATAATAGCTATATATAAATATTTAGTTTTGACCATTTTGATCGAAATGAAGCACCCACATATACGATTAAATTTATAATACATCATTCTAAAGTTTTTTTTAGAATATACATATAAAAAAAAATCTGCACAAGTTCATGATAGTAGCCTAGTAGGATAATCTTATGTTTTATTATAATTAAAATACAAATAGCAATAAAAGAAAATGACTCAAGAAATATGCATGCCATCATCAGGGCTATCGCTAGTAGTTCTGATCTAACTAAAATATTTAATCAATTTTCAAACATCCCTTCTTCCTAAATCATACTAACCTATAAACCCTATATAACCAAAAACCCAAGCAATTAACTTTTATAACAAAGGGCTTCTATACTTTTTTTTGAATGATAAACGACTTTATATATATATATATATTTATATAAATGCCCACTAAGATGGTGACAGGAATACAACAAACAGCAAAGAAAGCAAAAAAACGAGTTACAACATCTCTAGAATATCGAAATCAAGCCATTTCTCCCAAGTCGGTGTCTTCCGCTTCGACCGATTAGCAATCCAACAAAAGGCGTCTTCCTTGATTAAGTCGATCGTCTTCGCAGTGGGGATGAAGATGTTATCGAACACTTTAGAATTTCGAGCCAGCCATAATCTCCATATCGTCGCCAAAACAATAACATTCACCGTTTTCTTCCAGATCTTCGATCCCGGGCTTCTTTGTATCGTGTTCAGCAGCTCCGTGATAGAAGAACAATTCAATGGAAAAGGAATACGAACCCAAACAAGGATTTGCCACCAAGTGCTTCTTGCCCAGATACAGTTAAAGAAGAGGTGGTTAACATCTTCGTCTCCGCAATTGCAGCGATCACAGGCAACGGACTGAAAATTTACCCCTCGACGGACAAGGTTTGTTTTATTAGCGACTTTATCCAGCATAGTTCGCCAAAGAAGATAATTACATTTGGGAGGGGCCTAAGAGTTCCACTTAAAGACGATAGGATTCAGATCGTCCGTTATCTTATTATGCCACTCAAGCCGCAGCTGTCTAACCGAAAACGCTCCGTCAGTAACAGAAGCCCAGCCCCAACTGTTAGTCCCCTGTCTTCTGTCCGTGCCATTCAGCAGCAGGATCAGATCGTCTAGCTGAATCTGCGGAAACTGGATCAGACCGTCCGTCTGCCAGGCCATATTCCACTTCGCCCCAGCATTAGACTCCACCTGAACATCTGAAACCAACACGTCTTTGATTGCTGCGAATTTATACAACTCAGGAAACGCATCTTTGAGAGCGTTCTGCAGCAGCCAAGGATCATGCCAAAATTTTGTTTTACGACCATCTCCCACTGTTATATCCTTCTATAATCCAGGGATACTTTTCTTAACAGGAACCAAGAGGTTGTTTAATCTTGACTTGTGAATAGAAGCCACAACCTTGACCCAAAGTTGATTCAGGTCCTCTTTAAACCTCCACCACCATTTGGAAAGCATAGCGACATTAAAGTCCTCTACACCTCCCAAACCGAATCCACCAAGACTTTTCGGGCGAATCAATTTGTTCCATTTAATCCAGCAGATTTTGTGACCACGAGGCGATCTTCCCCAAACAAAGTCCCTTCTAATTATATCGATTCGTTTTATGAAAACTTTTGGGGCTGTGAATAAAGATAAGTAGTAAGACGGGACACTACCGAGGACGGATTTAGCCAAGGTGGCTCTCCCAGCAAAAGAAAGGGACTTGATCTTCCACGACGACAACTTCCTTTTCAGCTTATCAATGATGGGATCCCAATGTTTTGCAAGCTTCATGTTAGCGCCAAGCGGAATTCCCAAGTAAGTAAATGGGAGAGAACCCGCTTCACAGGAGAAAAATATTGGCCATATCATCGACTTCAACCTTACTAACATTCAACCCGAAAAGCTTACATTTTTTATGATTGACTTGGAGGCCCGAAATTAAGTTTAGACATCGAAGGAAACGCACAAGGCTAATCGCATTTTGGTGCGACCACTCTCCCACGTAAATGACATCATCCGCAAAGCAAAGGTGAGAAATCCGCGGCCCGTTGTTTGGAAGTTGTACACCATGGAAGAGCCCCACGTTCAAGGCTTGGTTCATGAGCATGTTGAGGACTTCCATAACGATAATAAAGAGAAACGGAGATATGGGGTCTCCTTGGCGAAGTCCCATCTTAAAGCCGAATTCGTTTGAGGGAGACCCGTTAACAAGCACTGCACCTTAGCCGACATAAGGCACCCACGTATCCAATTGATCCATCGGGGCAGAAAGTTCATAAACTCCAACGTTTTAAATAAGCATTTCCAATTAATCGAATCATATGCCCGTTGAAAGTCAACTTTAAACATCATCATTCAAACCCAAAATAAACAGAATGAAATAAAAGATTACACCGAAAAGCGTCGGATAGAGGATGGATGTAGGGTGGTTGGCGTCGGATTCCGGTTGAGCTCCAAGGACACAGAAACCGGCTCGAAAACCTAATATCTAACTGTGGGTTTGTTTGCGGATGTTTTCTGAGTTGAAAGGTGGGTTCATTATATAATCAACAGGTCGTAAAAGGTGGATTCGGTTTGCAACTGAAATACCGAAAATACGGGGGATCGATTTTTAGCGGGTCAAACATGCTTCAAAAGTCCGCATTTTATGACGAAAAGATTCACGATAGAAGTTAGTTCGAGATTGTTAATTTAAAGTTGATGTTAATCCCGGTTCCATCGAGTTCAAACTCGCCGGAAAATCCGGGAATTCCGGTGACCAAATTTACGTGATGAAGAAGATGAGATCTTGAATGCTTTTATTAATTTCACATCTAGTCCTTGTAGTTTTGACCCTTTTATAAAAAAAATTTCCAACTCCTCATCATTATTATTATATTTTTTTATATTTTAAATTTGCAATTTATACAAATAATTATCCAAACATTAAATGTTATAAATTTTATAAATTTCAACAACTTGTTAAAATTTTATAAAGTAATTAATATTAACTATTTTATAAACACACACAAATATATATGTATAAAAAAATGAGGAAAATAATTTGATCGAAAGATATAACGCCATTGATATTCTTTATTAATAATACTAAAACGAAACAATTACAACGGAAAAATTTAGATCGTTACAAGATATACACTCAATTAACACTACACTTAGTTCGTATTATTTTTTTACTATGTGTTTATGATGAAATACTTCATGATAAAAATGTTCAATGCCAAATTCTTGCTTTCCAATTCAGGGTTGGTAAAGTTGCTTCACATCAATTTGAAAGCATAAGATGATACATTAAGGAGCACGGAATGGCCTTGGTATGCTTAGGGTTTTGCGGGAACACTTTCTTAGGGGATGTTTGGTAGCCTCTTAATTAACCTCTTAACTATTCAGGTCTGAATCATTCAACATTCAGACTGTTTGTTTCAGCATCTGAATGGAATGATCAAATGCTGAACCATTAAGCTAATAAGGGATGCTGAATATTCAGCTCTTATCCATTCAGAGCCTCTTTAACCATTCAGACCATCTTAAAGATTTAGCACTTAATCAACCAAACAGCCTAGTGACACATCTATAAGCAAAATTCAGGGGTACCCTAAAAAACTTACCGTACATTTATACAATGATAATTTTTATTTTCTTAACCTTATATTCACGGGTATTTTGCATTTTGTCAAGAAAGTTTGAGGGGTTCCCAAGCACCCATGCAATATATCCGTCCCTACACCTTCCCCTTCAATTTGGGGCCAATTTTCTCAACCAAAATCTTAAAGTAGTCCTCGATTGCTTTCCCGAATGCTTCGCCCAAGGCCACACACACTAACACTAAGTTGGATAAAAAAAGACAGTGACGCTAATGTAACATTTTTTAAGTTTGTAAGAAAATTGTGGATACACTATCTTACAAAGTCGATAACAAATTTTTAAGTTTGGTTTTTTTGTATTTTTCATTCTTTTAAAATTTTCAAAAAAGGTATTAGAATTAATGTATTTTCACAATACAGATGGAATACAAAGCCATCTTTTCATGATTATAAAATAATATGTAGGGCTGACATATCGTCTTATACATGGTCTACTAAGACACGAATATGATAAGACACAGACACGAAACACAGTAACACGATACAATAACTTATCGTGTCATTTTTTCCAAACACAAACATGAACTTATTTACAACATGTTAAAACGATAAGACACAAATCTGTTTATAAACATTAGCCATGAAATCTTAACCATAAACATGTGAATGAGAGACTGAGCGGCACCGGTGTTGAGAGGGAGAACGGGTGACGGCGACGAGGACGGTGGAGTTGAGAAAGAGGAGGAGGGATGACTGAGTAGAATATATGTCTGTGCTATGTGACGGGTGCTTAACATGTCTTGAAAATTAGGGCTCATTCATCTCTAGTATGTATATGTATAAGGTATACCACCACCCCATATATAACTTTTTTTTTCAATAAATATTGTTAACATGTTTTGACGGGTGCTTAACATGTCTTTAACTTGCTTAGACATGAAACCTCTTAAGTTCTTATTTTATTGACTTGTTTTAGACATGAAACATGTTAAGGTCAAATACTAAACCTGTTAAGGCCATGTAAGTTTGTGTCGTGTTATCGTGTTTGTGTCTTAAATTGCCAGCTATAATATAACGAAATCATGGGTAAGTTTTTGACATATGGGCTAGGCAATGAAGGCTTTGTCTGAAATACCACTTGGAGTCATTATATCACATGGAATAAAATTTTTGGGAGTGTGTGCTCTCTAGGAATACACATTAGAACACAACTGTTTGTACGACACAATTATGCTTCGGATGATTGCTATTGCTCAATCAGTTAGAAACCAGAAGGGTCACACTTATACTTATTTGGTCACCTTTTAGAGTTTTCTGTATTTTGTTATTCTTTCCTAAAGAGAAGTTTGGCATTTTAGTTTTTGTAAATGACACAGGAGGAACAAATTTTGGTTTCTTCTTATAACTTCTTAATAAAATCATTCCTTTAGTTGTTTAGTTTTCACCATAAGATGAAATATGTTGACGGTCAAGACTAAAAATGGGAGTTAAAGCTCAGTTACCTTGTTTTCTATATATATATATATATATATATATATATAGGGTAGGGATCATACGAGAACTAACTTTAGGGAGAGAACCAGAGAACCATTGTCAATACAAACAAAAAAAACCTAAAAACCCCACCTTCACCCCCCCCTAAAAACCTAAACCCACCCACCTCACTCCCTAAAAACCTAAACCCCCCATCCCCAACACCGCCCCCCAAAAACCCCCCCCCCCCCCCCACCCCCAATTTGTGAAATGCACATGTGCAGCTAACCCCACACACCCCCCAAAAACCAAAACGCTCCATCCCATCCCCAAAAAGATACCCCCTCTTTCACCATACCAAAAAAACTAAACCCTAAAGCTAAACCCATTAAAAAACTTAACTATAATAGTGAAATGCACATGTGCATGTAGTACAATTATCTTATTTTTATAGTTTTATATAGGGTTTTTTTTAAGTTTATTCACCAACAACCCAAAAAAAACCTAACCCCATTCCCATCATACCTAAAAACTAAACCCTAAAGCTAAACCCATGAAAAAAAAAACCTAACTATAATAGTGAAATGCACTTCGCGTTTATTTAAAAATCATTGAATAAATTTTTTTCCACCTTATATATCATATCACGTCCATTTAAATGATCATTTCATTATGGCAATTGATAATTTATTCAAAAGTGTGCTCTAATCGTGAAATGCACATGTGCATACGGTATATGACGTAATTATGACGTAAAAAAAGCCATTTTTTTTTTTTTTTTTTTATTTTTTGTATTTTTTTTTATTTTTTTTTCAGAAAGATTAACACTAAAAAAACATTTTGGTGTTTTTACTTTTTTTATTTTTTTATTTTTTTAGGTTATATAATTTTTTTATTATTATTTTTTGGTGGAGGGGTTTTTGTGTTCACACTTGGTTCTTTGGTTCTCTCCCTAAATAGTGGTTCTCAAATGATCCAAATCCTATATATTAAATATATATATATAAATATATATATATACTAAAAATGGGAGTTTAAAGCTCAGTTACCTTGTTTTCTATATATATATATATATATATATATATATATATATATTTTGAACGGCCAACGAATCAATTTTCGAGCACTCCCGGGAACCTTTTGCGAATCAGGTACTCGAGAGCACC
>CM061225.1:64950624-64988864 GCA_030844895.1 Ambrosia x helenae
GTCAAGATGGTTTCTATTAGGTGTGTTCTTAGTCTAGCTGTTCAGTATAAATTGTCTTTATATCAGCTTGATATAAACAATGCCTTCCTTTATGGGTCCATTTCTGAAGATGTCTATATGACATTACCAGAAGGATACTATTCAAAGGAAGAGACCAAAGTATGTAAGTTAGTAAAGTCTCTTTATGGGCTGAAACAAGCCCCAAGAAAATGGAATGAAAAATTAGTTAATGTGCTTCTTAATATGGGTTTTATTCAAAGCCTTTGTGATTACTCTATGTTTGTTACATCCAGTAATGATTCTATTACTGTTTTGCTTGTGTATGTTGATGATATAGTAGTGACTGGTAATGATGATAAAGAAATACTTAGAGTTAAAGAATCTCTTAAGTCAAATTTCCAAATTAAAATTTAGGAAAGTTGAAGTACTTCCTTGGGATAGAAGTTCTCTATTCTGAAAAAGGGATATGTTTATCCCAAAGGAAGTATTGTCTTGAGTTACTAAATGATTTTGGTTACTGGGGTGTAAACCTATTAACATTCCAATTGAACAAAGTTATTTGGTAACTGCTAAACTTCAAAAGAAGATGAGGTGTTAGAAAATGTTTCTGGATATCAGAAGTTGATAGGAAAGCTTATATACTTGTCTCTAACAAGACCAGATATAAGCTACATGTTTCAATTTCTTAGTCAATTTATGACACAACCTTTTAAAGTTCACTTAAAGATTGCTTTGAGATTGTTGAGATATCTCAAACTATCTCCTGGTAAAGGTATATTGTTCAGAAATCTGAACATTTACTTTAAGTGCATATGTTGATTCTGACTGGGCTAAGTGCCTTGTAACTAGAAAATCTGTTACAGGATTCTGTATTTTCTTAGGTCAGTCTTTGATATCCTGGAAATCGAAAAAACAAAGCACTGTCTCAAGGTCCAGTGCAGAGGCTGAATATCGTGCATGTGTTCAGCCTCATGTGAGGTCATTTGGCTTATTAACTTGCTTAAAGAGTTAAAAGTCAATGTTGAACTTCCTGTAAAACTGTATAGTGATAGTAAAGCAGCATTATCTATTGCTGCAAATCCAGTATTTCACGATAAGACCAAACACTTTGAAATTGATTTGCATTTTATAAGAGAAAAAGATTTCTAAAGGCATAATTCATGCCTTAAAAGTCAGTTCTGATAAGCAAGTTGCTGACATTTTTACAAAGGGATTGAGTGTTAGTCTACACCAAACTCTTTGCAAGCAACTTGGAATGCTGGATATGTTTAACATTTGAGCAGGGGGCGTGTTGAAATAATGTGGTCAAATGTTATTGGGCTTATATTCTCAAGTTTATATTTTGTACAAACATTTTGGGCTAGTGATATTTGTTATTACAGATTGTGTTGGGCTGGTGTAAAGGCTTGAGCCCGTTTAATTACAAGAGTTGATCGTAGCCGTTCATAAGTGTGATCCGTGTGAAAGATGATCTGACGGTGCACACTTGTTGAGAGTGTGTTTCTTCTCTGGAAGATTCTACGAGTAGTATAATAACATGTCTCGTCTCTCGTGCACAGTTTGGCAGCTCAGTTTTTGTATTTTCTTTTATTGTATCCTTTCGTCTTCTTTACACCCTTTCTAGGTTCTCTGTATTTGTCTTTGTACGAACTCTTGTATTTCCTTAGTTAGGAGCTCAACTGATCTTATCAATCAGTTGATCCCTAACCCTTTGTATTACTGTCAGATCTCTACGATTGTAGAGATCTAGGGTTTGGTTGGGTATTTTTTGGTTGGTAATAATAAGATTTTGTCACCGTTTTCTGTCGCTTATCGTTGTGTTTATATTGTGTGTTTGTGGTTGTTTATCTTCGATTAGTCTAGATTCATACTTTTCTACAAATTGTGTCATTTAGTACAAGGGTGAATGGGGCGGTCCGTGATACACGGTTGTGATGGCTATGATACACCGCCCCCCCCCATGTGATGGACAAAATTGCATCACGAATGCAATGTACATCGCAACCGTGAAAAAAGATGTGTAGAGTGTGTGGTTTGTGTGGGGATCATGTGTAATGATGTGATTGGTTTGTTTCTTTGGGATCAGTAGGAATGATTTAGTGATGGTGTGACGACCACCCTGATGTGTTTAGTGACAGATGATATAAAATGTGAAAAAATGAGGTAGCATAAGGATAAAGGTGATTGGGTGTGATAAAATGGTTTTAGTAACGGTATTATGACCATCTCATCACCCTTTATTAATGTAAAAGTATGAAAGATGTGAAATTTGCTTTGAGAAAAAAAATTCTATTACGTAATTATCGTATGTAAAGATATCAAAAAGTAATTTAATAACCATAACCAAAAAGGTGTGTTAATTAAAGCATCTTTTTCTATACATTACGTGTGTTGTCTTCATAGTTTATATCATTATTGTTCGTGTGTTTTCTTCTTCGCTTCATACAATTTAATGGGAAAATGGTACGTGGGACTAGTTTTGTTTGTTTATGATCTTTTCCACCTCAATTTTTTTTTTTTTTTTGATCGGCTAGCGCAGTGGTCTTTTTTTTTGTTTTTGAGGAGCCACTGACAACTGACGCGGACCCGGTTCGAAGCGGCGCCATGGCGTCAAACTGGTTTGTTACCCCGAAAGATAACCTAACCACCCCAGGCCGGCCAAGGTTGCTGGGGGCTGCCAGGAGTCGAACCGGTGACCTCAAACGAGCGGGAACTCACCTATGGTGAGAAAAACCCTCTCACCTCACCTTTTGCTTGTTGTGGGGATCGAACCTTAGTCTATAAATAAACCAAAGTTCTTTCCACCTCAATTAGTCTTCCTTGTAAATTGATCACCAAATATCTATGGTTTAAGCTTTCTTCCAATAAACTTTATAAATTAATACGTCATTAAATCATTCAAAAATATTACAAACAATATACATGCGTACGAGTGTGTGCATCTATAGTACTTCAATATTTCTTTTTTTTAAACATAGTCACACACTTCACGATATTCCTTATTAGTTATTTAAAGTATCAAGGTCATAATTTAGGATATTACATACTTTTGCAACACAAAGTTAAGCCTAAGAGGCATGGTATTGCGTGTCAATGAAGAAGAACTTGGAGACCAGGGGTGGTGGAATAGCGATGTTGGTGGCAGTTACCCCTTCATCAAAACGGGTTTCAGATCAATTCCATTCCATAAAAAACAATGGAATATCAGAGCTGGTCGTCACCCCCTCATGTAAACTCGAATATTTATTTAAACTGACAACAAAATTACTAAAAGTTCGATGGACCAAATGAAAATACAAAGAGATGGATTACTAACAAGATTACAATTGGTCACAAATTCGATCTATTTTGATATTCCTTCATTTCTTGGGGGTAATCTCCCGATTTTAGTTAACCTTTTCAACGAATCACATGTACATTAAAATCACTTCAATTACAACTCATTTCGTATTCGAGTGAAGAGGGTGGTCGAGTAGATTGAGGGAAGGTGCATGGAGATTAATCGATATGAAGGTGCATGAAAGTCAGGTGTGTGGTGGTGGTTGCGAAAGACTACTTCAATCAACGACGGAGGTTAGGGCAACGATGGGGATGATTGGTGAATACGGAAAAAAATAAGAAAAAAATACTAATTTGTATTTCAGTAATTATTAGTATAAGCATAAATTGGTAAATTTAAACCATATTTACTTAGACATATATGTCATATTGATGACGTAAAACAGTATAGACTAACGTCGTAATTTCTCAAAACTCAAAATGAAAGTCGAAATTTCATCGATATATAAACTTTTAAATAGTTTGAAAAGGGGGTGGCGGCGCAGCTTGTGCCCGTCTACCTTCTATTATGATGTAACTTTCGTATTTTGTTTTAATGAAAGAATCTGTTACTTCAAAAAAAAAGTTAAAGAAATTTCTATCACACCGATACAATTTCAATTTCTTTTTGAGATAAAATATCGAAATATTTCTTAATAAAATACATTAAAAACATGGAAATTGGCAGCTTTAGAACTCACTAAGGTCCTAAATTATCCTCATCTACTTCCGTTTGCCATATAATAAACACGTGGTAAGTAACATCATGAAGGTCCAACAATCTGAACAACTCACATCGCAATAGCACGATCATAATGGCATGGGGCGAAGGGTAAACACCAAGTAGCAGTGTGTTTTATGCAATATATTCATCTCTCTTAAAATATTACAAATATATTATTTATTCCTTTATGACTAACATTTGAATTACCTTATTTGAAAAATGCGTACGTTTCACAAAAACTAAGATTTACTCGTGTTTCTTATGGTGCGTTAAATCGAATCATTTTCTTTGATAATATGTGCTTTTGTGTTTTTGAATCCACCAAAACTCGGCATAATAAGTCGAATAAGATACCTAAATGTCAAAAATACATGATATCAGATGAACAAACAAATAATACTTGGATTAAGCCCAAACCAAAATGTTAACATACCCTAAGAAACGAAAAGAACTCATACAAACAAAATACTCTCTACAAAGACCTCACAAACTCTCATCTGATTACAATACAAAGAGGGGAAATGGAATTTAATAATCCCAACTTTGGGGGGTTGGAAGGCAAGCAGTCCCAACTTGAAAATTGTAACACAGCAGTCCCAACTTGTGAACATTTTTATTCTAATGGTCCCAGACTAACTGAGGTTAAGTTTCTCTGTTAAGTGCCACGTAGGCATCCCACGTGGCAGTCACGTGGCAAAATCTGTCCCACTTGGAAAAAAAATGTGGGTCCCACTTGTTTTTTCAATTAAAAAAACCTATTTATATCTATCTTTATATCATGCTGATACACACATATATACACACACAGAGAGAGAGAGAGAGAGAGAGAGAGAGAGACGACAGCCACCTGTCACCACCGTCCACCACCATCTCCGGCGACCCACCCCCTTCTTCATCGTCCTGTCACCACCGTCCATCTCCGACGACCACCACCCCACAACCGCCTGTAACCAGCGTCCTCCACCACCCTCCCTCCTCCTCCACCACCAACCAAAGCCCACCCACCATCATTCCCCTCAACCTCCACCCCATAATCACCACTCTACCATTCACCCCCACCAACCACCTGTAAAATTAGGGCTTTCCCCCAAATTTTAGGGTTCTTAGTTCTAACCCTAACATCATAAATTGAAGAAGACGACAGCTCTGGTTTCGACGGCGTTAGTGTTAGGGTTCCGGTGACGAAGGCAGTGGAGGTGACGAAGGCAGTTGATGGTGACGAAGGCAGTGGTTGTGGTTGTGACGAAGGCAGCTCTGGTTGTGGTTGTGACGAAGGCAGTGGTTGTGGTTGTGACGAAGGCAGCTCTGGTTGTGGTTGCAGATGAAGGTGTTGATGGTGACGAAGGCAGTGGAGGTGGTTGATGGTGACGAAGGCAGTGGAGGTGGTTGTGGTTGCAGATGGCGGCGGTGGCGGTGGTTGATGGTGACGAAGGCAGTGGAGGTGGTTGGGCTTTCCCTCTCTCTCTCTGTGTTTATATATATATATATATATATATATATTTATAATATATATATATATAAAAGTTAATAAAGGATTTTTTAAATTTTTTAAATATTAAAGGATTTTTTTAATTGAAAAAACAAGTGTCATAGGGGGCCCACGTTTTTTTTGCCAAGTGGGACAGATTTGGCCACGTCAGACGCCACGTGGCAGTCCACGTCATCACTTAACAGAGAAACTTAACCTCAGTTAGTCTGGGACCATTAGAATAAAAATGTTCACAAGTTGGGACTGCTGTGTTACAATTTTCAAGTTGGGACTGCTGCCTTCCAACCCCCCAAAGTTAGGATTATTAAATTCCATTTCCCCTACAAAAGAGGATAAATTAACAATATTGAACAGATTCCAGGTGAATTTGAACTATAGAAAACCCTAGCTAACTAGACACTCGAGAGGAAAACGAAGAGGACAGAGAGTATAGAATGAAAAGAAAATTATCTTATTACACTCTTCAAAGAAGAGACTCGAGGTCTTTTATATTAGAACCTGGAAGTTCTAATCAATCCGTGTGATTTTGATCAGAGCCCTTGATTAATAACAAACTTAGCCACAACCGTTGGATTAAATCACAAAGAAACACACTTTGTTAGTGGACTTTGTGAGTGGGCTAATACCAATGGACTCTTGGAATATACATGGCCCACTAAAATATAAAGACTTTTAAACATGGGGCCTGATCTTCATGGACTGCTAACTGCTACTGGACTCCATTGGACTTGGACTACTACTGGGCTAACCTTTATCAGCTGCTTCCACGTCAAATCCCATCAGCATCATTCATATCACTATGACTTTAATAACCTGCACCAACAATCTTATGCAACATATTCAAGTTCAACTCTATAAATAAAGAAATTAAAATGACAATAGTGACATATTTCAACAACCCCCCCCCCCCTCCCCACACACACACAATTTAATTTCCAAAAGGATTGCATACTCAAATTTTTGCACAACTCTTTGTTGCCCTACACAATTTAATTTCCAAAAGAAACACACACAATTAATTTCCAAAAGGATGCATACTCCTTTAGTCATGATATCAGCCAATTGCTTATCAGAATTAATTTTTAATGTTTGCAACACACCTCTAGACACCAAGTCTATAAAAAAATAAGTTAAATTCAAAATGCTTTGTTTTGTCAAAGAATACCGAATTTGGTGCAATAGATAATACAGCACTATTATCACAATACAAGGTTATAGGTAAACTTATTTTTACCTGTAATTCTGACAAGATGTTTGTCACCATAAAATTTCACATGCAGCTGCACACATTGCCCGTAACTCAGCTTTGGCTGAGGACCTAGAAATGGTTGCTTGCTTCTTACTTTTCCAGGAAATCAATGAGTTTCCCAGAAATATACAATATCCTGTTACAGACTTCCTAGTGGTAACACACTTTGCCCAATCCGAAATTTAAATAAGCTGTTAACTCAAACACTTCACTTTTCCTAAACCAAATACCCATCCCTGGAGCCCTTT
Source organism: Ambrosia x helenae (assembly GCA_030844895.1). Classification (NCBI taxonomy): domain Eukaryota; kingdom Viridiplantae; phylum Streptophyta; class Magnoliopsida; order Asterales; family Asteraceae; genus Ambrosia; species Ambrosia x helenae. The sequence continues at coordinate 64,957,653 of CM061225.1, forward strand.
TAGGTATCTTAACAATCTTAAGGCGATTTTTAGATGTCCTTCAACTGGCCTATGCATATACTGACTTAGAAAATGTACAGCATATGAAATATCAGGCCTAGTGTGAGACAAATAAGTCAATTTCCCTATAAGTTTGTTGATACCTAGTTTATATTTTTTAGGACTTTTGATTGTTCATCACACATACTTGTTAATACATGATTAGGTTCCAGTGGACTGTTAACAGGTTTACAAGAAAGCATTCCATATTCAACTCAATACAATATTTTCTTTGACATAAACACACACTATCATCTTGATTCACTACTTCTTATCCTAGAAAATATTTTAATTCTCCAAGATCTTTAATCAAGAATTTATTCTTTAAACACTCTTTTATGTTGATAATTTCATCAATACTATTTCTAGTTAGAACGATATCATCAACATACACCAAAAGCACAACAATAACAGAATCAATGACCTTCACAAACAATGAATGGTCACATTTACTTTGACTGAAACCTAAGTCAACCAAGACTCCTACTAATTTTTCATTCCACATTCTAGGAGCTTATTTCAATCCATAAAGTGACTTATTCAATTTACACACTCTAGTTTCATTTTCAGAATAATACCCCTCATGCAAAGACATATATACATCTTCATTCAAGTCACCATAAAGAAAAAGCATTATTAATGTCTAATTGGAACATTTTCCAACTATTTTGCACAGCTATGGACATAACACATTTCATAGTGACAAATTTAACAACAGGGGAAAATATTTCAACAAAATTAACACTTTCTTTCTGCCTATAACCTTTAGCCACAAGTCTAGCTTTGAATCTCTCTATCTCTTCATTAAACCTATATTTAATTTTATATATCCACTTACACCCAACTATACTTCTCCCTTTGGGTAAATCTACTAATGTCTAAGTATTGTTTCTATTTAAAGCTTCTATTTCATCATTCATAGCACTGATCCAGTTAGGATCAGTGGCAACCTCTCTATAATTCCTAGGTTCAATACTCTTATTTAGGACACTAGCAAACATTTTGCAGCTAACAAAAAGATTTGAGTAATTCACAACCTTTTCTAGACCATATTTGACCTTCCCCTCTATGACAAAATCTTCTAATTTCCTTGGAAAGATAGAACTCCTATTACTCCTTCTTATGGATTGTAAACTTGAGTCATTACCCTCAGAATTATGTTGATTTTCATTACCAGGTATCACACCCTTAACCCTGCATTCTCCTTCATAACTATTATCGACCTTGTTTGGACTAACCAGATCTGGTTATGGTTTCCATGAGAAGACTGTTGAGTCCCATGTGTATGTGACTCATCCTTACCTAAACCCCATTCCATCATCATCAGGCTGCTCTGATTGAGTGGGTGTTTCATTGTTATAAAAGTTGAAAAAAATTTGTTGAGTCTAATTCACTAAGTTGATTTTCATTAAAATTTTCAAACACTGTTTTATCTTTGAAAGGAAAGATAGACTCATAAAATTTCACATCTCTTGAATAAGAGATGATTTTATTTTCTAAACTGAAAATTTTATAACCTTTCTTTTCATTTGAATAACCTATGAAAACACATTTTTAGCCTTTTCTCCTAATTTTTTAGACTCATTTAGAATTGTAGCAAAGCACAAACACCTAAACAATCTTAAATGACCAAGGAAGGGTTTAAAATCATATATGAGTTCATAGGGAGTTCTACCATCCAGCACACACGAGGGAATCCTATTTATCAAATACGAAGCAGTCAACACACATTCAGGCCAAAATCTAACAGTCAAGTTACTTTGAAACAACAAAGACCTAGTAATTCAACAAATGTCTATGCTTCTTTCAACTATTCCACTCTGTTGTGGAGTGTGAGCACAGGTTGTTTGATGTAGAATTCCTAATGATGTACAGTAATTACTCATTTGATTATTTACAAATTCTAAACCATTATCACTTCTAAAACATTTGACAGTTTTATTAAACTGTGTTTTTAGAGCATTCACAAATTCTTGTATATTTTCAAAAACCTCATTTTTGTGCTTCATTAAACTAACCCACACAGCTTTGGAATAGTTATCAACAATGGTAAGGAAATACTTAAATCTTTCCCTACTAGCCACTCTATATGGACCCCAAACATCTAAGTGTACAAGTTCTCCAACATTGTTGGACTTGTGATCACTTAAGGGAAATGGTTCCCTATGGTGTTTAGCTTTGTGACACACATCACAAGGTCCATCATCACTAGTATCAAACTTTAAATCAAGTATAGGTTCACGTTTTTTAAGAACAATATCGGAATGGTGTCCTAAACTAGCATGCCATAATTCATACTCTTTGTGACTTAAACACACTTTATTGTTAACAAAAGAACCTCCATAAAAATACAATCCTTCTAATTGACTACCAGTCACCAGGATTTTCATGCTAGATAAATCCTGAATATAGTAGTTATTATCATCAAAACCAACATACAAGTGATTATCGTTAACCAACTTATGCACAGAAATCAGATTAACTCTATAATCAGGAACCACAAACACATCATGTAAAACAATCCCATTTCCTATGTTTAATGTACCAACTTTAGTAACCAAAGCATTTGTTCCATTTGGGTGTTTAACTTGAATGTTTAGATCAGATACATCAATAAAATCAGACAACTCATGTTCACTAGTAACCATATGTTAATTGGCTCAGTCTATTATCTAACCCATTCTTACCCTTTGTTTTCCCACATTAAAACAAAAAAACAGGTTTAGCAAACACATTTGCACATAATGGATTAAACACATTGAACACATAATACTTATTACATTATTACTTTGAGAATGATCAACACCTATGTCATTAATCAAACTTAACAGTTTAGATAATTACTCACTAGTCAAAGAAGTAACAGGTATATCAGCTTTATCAGAACAAGTATTATTAGCAGCAACCTTTCTATTTTGCATACCCCTAGCTTTTGCCTAGGGAGGATACCCAATCACTTCAAAACACTTTTCAACTGTGTGACCATTTTGTTACAGTGAGTACATTTTAGATTTTAATTAGAGTTTTTTTAAAACTTCTTATTAAACTCTACAGTCTGATTAACCTTTGAAACAAAACCCATAGTTTGTCCCTGTTTAGAAGTGTTACTTGAGTTCCTATAGGATTCTTCCCTGGAAACTATAGCAAAAGCTTCTTTCACAGTAGGTAACACATCATTAATCAGTAAACTAGTTCTCATATTTTGATACACACTATCCAATCCCATAAGAAACTGCATAAGTTTTATCATACTACTAAAGTTATTGAAATCCCTAGCAGCATTACAAACATATGCATGCAATTGCAAAATCTGATCAAGTTGTTTCCACAAAATGTTCAATTTATGATAATACTTAGACACAGGAATACCATTTTGGTTAAATGAGTTAATTTTCTGATACAAGTCAAATACAACAGACCCATCAATCTTGTCATATGTCTCTTTTAACTCTGTCCAAACATCACTAGCAAATCTAGAAAACACATGACCCATATACAAATCTTCACTTATAGAGTTAAGTATCCAAGTTAAGACTATAGAATTGCATCTATCCCATTGTCTGGCAAGAACAACATCTGATTAAGATTTTATACAAGTTTTATCAATAAAACCCCATTTGTTTTTTACTTGTAAAACCAAAGTTAGAGCATTAGCCAAAACAGAATAATTTTCTGACCCTTTAAATTTTATAGTGATTATGGTAAGATTACTAGAATCAGATGCATGTAGATACAAGGGATCACTTGCATCTAACTTACTAACCAATATTTCATTTACCACAAGATTCCTATTGTTATCTCCATCATCACCATTTGGCCCAGCATTGGAACCTTGATTAGGTCCAAGATTTGGTCCTAAATTAGGCCCAACATTGAGTCCAACAACATTGGGATCTTTATTATCACCCATAATGACAAAAAGATAAGCAATCAATCTTCACACAGCAATCAGATAGTAACAACTACCAGAAATACAATCACAGCCAGTAGACAATAAGTCTCAGAATATTAAGGATAAAGAACACAAAACAAGCAAAAACAAAACACAACAAAAATCACAAATCAGACACTAAATGGCGAAACCAAGCCAAGGACCTGATCAATGGTTCATCAATCAAGGGTGTCACCGCAGGCCTTAACTTGGGAGCCCCAAGACCTAGACCTACAAGACTCAAATCACACAATAGCCTCACACCGGTCCCCTAAACCGGCTAATGGCTTCTAGACACAATAATAGAAAAGAAATATAACAAAAACAAGGATAAAGGAACAATCTCACCAGGAGGGTTGCCTAAGTTAGGGTTCTCGAACTCACAGCCTTGTAACTTTCTCTTAAGGTTACAAAAATTGTGTGGCAAGTGAAGCTATAAGAAAAAAACTCAAATCCAGCCTTCAAGTACAATCACCAACAATATACCAATCTGATCAAAACCCAACTGATTCAACGAATACTTGTTGAATCCAGAAAAAACCAGAAACAATAGCTGATGACACAATAACTACCAACAACTGAAGATAATGCCCAGACACAACACCAAGAACAAGATCGAAGCAAATCTTCAGCCAGATCAATATCAGACCAAGATCTAACCCTAGAGCTCTGATACCATGTCAAAAATACATGATATCAGATGAACAAACAAATAATACTTGGATTAAACCCAAGCCAAATGTTTACAAAACCTAAGAAAAGAAAAGAACTGATACAAACAAAATACTCTCTACAAAGACCTCACAAACTCTCATCTAGATTACAATACAAAAGAGGATAAATCTATACAATATTGAACAGATTCAAGGTGAATTTGAACTATAGAAAACCCTAGCTAACTAGACACTCCAGAGGATAACGAAGAGGACAGGGAGTATAGAATGAAAAGAAAAATATCTTATTAAACTCTTCAAAGAAGAGACTCGAGGTCTTTTATATTAGAACCTGGAAGGTTCTAATCGATCGTGTGATTTTGATCAGAGCCCTTGATTAGTAACAAACTTAGCCACAACCGTTGGATTAAATCACAAAGAAACACACTTTGTGAGTGGGCTAATACCAATGGACTCTTGCAATACACAGGCCCACTAAAATATAAAGACTTTTAATATGTGGGTCTGATCTTCATGGACTGCTAACTGCTACTTGCTACTGGACTCCACTGCTACTGAGCTAACCTTTAATAGCTGCTTCCATGTTATATCCACATCAGCAACAACTCCATGTCAGCAAGCCACATCAGCATCATCATTCATATCACTATGACTTTAATAACCTGCACCAACAATCTTATGCAACATATTCAAGTTCATCTATATAAATAAAGAAATTAAATTGACAAGGGTGACATATTTCAACAATAAATACTGTACCATTAGCAACCGAAAGAGAAAACTAAAAAAATAGAAAGTGGCAGTACAACCAAAATGATATGAAAACTTACGTCAAACACAAATCAACTGAAAACGTACATAAGGAAATATGAACGAACACGTATTATGTCTGATTTGACTCGTTCCTGAATTTTCTTTTATGTCAAAACGTAAACCAACCTGAATTTATATCGTCACGGACATAAAAATAAACTTGAAACTTTAGAAACACGAGGATTAAAACAATATTTTACAAACTTTTTAGAAAGTTGAAGGGTTGTAGCTCTCAATATGAAAACGTAAACCAACCTAAATTTATACCAACACGTATATAAAAACGAAAAACTTGAAATTTTAGAAACTCAAGAGGTTAAAATGACATTTAACAAAATTTTTTGATAGTTTAGAGGTTGTAATTGTCAATACTAAAAAGTTGAGTTCATAAAAAGAGACATCCTACTGTAGATACTCTAGCTTTTGGTTTGTTTTTTTAATATATATTATCTACATCTATATCTCCTCCCCCTCCCTCTCTCTCTCCCTCTCTCTCTCTCTCTCTCTCTCTCTATATATATATATATATATATATATATAATAAAGAAATAGGGGGAGACACATGCCATTTGGTGTGGCGATCCCAACCTTAAATTCCCTACAAAACTATATAAGTTGTCATTTTCACTCTCATGTGTATGGTGGATGCACTTTCCGTCACAATTTTTAAACCTTAGTAACTTTTTTATACGATAATTTTTTTTAAAAACAATTACACCAAATTAACTAGGGGTTTATTATCTTTCCAACGAGTAACATAATGCTATACAAAAACTATTTTCGTGGGTTTTTGTTTATGCAAAAAAAACACAATGCACAATACAGTAAAAAAACATAAATCTATAGCAGTCAAAATCACAATGTTTTATTTCGTCTGTCCATTATGTTATTTTCGTCTATTCATTGTGTTTTTTCTGTCTCGTTCATTGTGTTTTTTCAGTTCTGATCACTGTGTTTTTTTTTTTGCTATAGATTGTGTATTTTCTCTGAATAAATGTTTTTTTTTGTATTGTGCATTGTGCTTTTTCTATCCATTGTGTTTTCTGAGCTGCCATTTTTGTGTTTTTATGTTAAAGTCGTATTTTGGACTCAATAGTCAAATTGATTTTGGTTGCTCATATGTTTTACATTATTTATATTTTTAGAGAACTATGAAAAAAAATACCAAGTGTAGATTTTTTATACCCTAATTGTTTGACTTAATTTACCAAAATTCAGACCAATTTAAGTTGGTTTTGGATGATTGCTTACATTTTTGTCACTTTGTCACATAACTTACTTTGGCCAATGTTTCATCTTTATTTAAAGTTGAGGTTGAGTCCATGATGGCTTTGTACAAGTATTCAATGTGTTGATGTTTAGTTAATTCATTAATCATGTCTAGTCAAGTCACAAATCATGTTAAGATAGTACATATGTTTTTGAACCTACTATTACATATAAGAACCAACTAACTATGTATATATTCACAGGTGTAGTCATTTTGCAAAGAATATTTTGTATTCGGTGTCACCCAAGATAATCGGTTGTATATCCATAATAAAGATTGAACATATATGTAATTCTTTCACATATGCTCATTTTTACATATCAGAATCGTCTATCATCATCATGACATATCATTTTATACCAATTTGTTTTTTTTCAGGTTCACATTGTAGCTTTAGAGGATCTTGAGGAAGTGACAAAGTTGTAACATGACTTCACTCGAGCAAGAGGTGTACACGATGAATTAGAAATAGGTTTTATAAGTTATCGAGTGTTGATCATTTAAAAAAAAAACTGAAAAAATGGCATATTCTTTTTATGATACACACATTTTTGTCACATCATATAAAATAAACAGAAGCAAATAAATGTATGAGAAAACATTACTCTATCTATTAATTCACAACAATATGAGGATATATGTAGTTAGCGGAATCTTATACGTAATAGTAGGTTCAAAAGCATATATACTATCTTACATGATTAGTGACTTGCCTAGGACATGATTAATGAATTACCTGAGCACATTGTATTTTTTTATTGCACTAAAAAAACCCACTAAAAAACCTTTTTTGTTTTTGTTTTTATGTATAGAGCATAATGTTACATGGAAAGATAATAAAACGATCATTAATTTGGTATATTTTTTTAAATGTCGTATATATAAAAGTTACTAACGTTTAAAATTATGGAGGGAAGTGCATGTGCCATGCACATGAGAGAGATAAAGACTTTTGGAAAGAAATTAAGGGATGAGAAGGCCTCACCTAGTGTCATGTGGCATACCCTTTTCATATATTACATATATAAAATATAGATATAGATAATACTAGGTCATATACCGGGAGCGTCCTGAGATAGACAAACTTAATATGAATTGAAAAAATGTGTGTTGCGATGTATCATAAAAATTAATGTATGATAATATGAGAAAACAACAATTTTAATCATGTGAATAAGAATGAAATGTATATTAAAGAGAGAATGTATGTTTAGATGAGGGGCAAAGGTAGAAACAATGACTGAGGCGGTGGTCTTAAAGGTGTAGTTTTTTTTTTTTTTTTTTTTTTTTTTTTATAAAAACCACTAGTTTTGACTTATTCTATTCTGGATGTGAACAAAACTCTCATTTACGGTTTCACTTAGTGTAAAAAATTCCTTAGGAACTTGTATATCATACGGGTTATAATATTTTTTTTGTTTTTTTATTGATTATGAGGTTAGAAAATTTAATATTACATAAGTTTTACCAATAAAATAGTAAATATTTTTTAATAAGCGAAAATATAAAAAGAATTCAGTAAGAAATAAATATAAAATAAATAAATAAGAGATAAACATGGAATTTTGATTTAAAAATACTATTTCATATGGGAGACAAATTGAGATAGTATAAGATTTTATTTATTATATAGTAAGGTAATAATAAAGAAAGATAAAGATTAAAAATCAATAAATATTGGGATATTTATAACCTAAAATTTATAGAATATAGATATAGATATATATTACATTTTGTTTGTGGGAAATATTCCTTAAACTTAAACGCTCACGTCACAATTCACAATAAATGTAGCGTAATTACACAGTGCAGAAAGTAATAGCAAGTTCCATACTTGCATTATCATGCGTAGGGCTGCAAACGAAATGAACTTTCAGCGAATAGTTCATGAACTGTTCAGCGGGAAGTTCGTTTGTTTAATAAATGAACAAACACAAACAAAAAAATCCGTTCGTTTAGTTAAACGAACAAACATGAACATAGGTCGTGTTCGTTCATTTATGTTTATGAATATTCAGTAACCTGTTCGTTTATGTTGGTTCGTTTATGATCGTTTGAAGACTTCAAATATAAGACGTGAACTTAGTTTTTTGAGACATTACTTTATTATGTTTACCAATATTATGTTTAAATAATAAGTATGTTTGGATAATTAGATTATATTTTTAGGTGGATCCACTTAGGGGGTGTTTGTTAGCCTCTTAAACCTTTAATCATTCAGCATTAAGAGTGTTTGTTTCAACTAAGAAAAACATCTAAATGGTTCCATTAAGCTACTTAACTATTCAGCTAATAAGGGGTGCTGAACCATTCAGACCCTTTTAATTATTCAACACTTAATGAGCCTTAATGTCTTATATGTGAATTGGATTTTAATCGAAAGTTAACATCTGTCTATTTATGTTTGTTCCCGTTCATGAACACTTATTTGCGTTCGTTTGTGTTCATTAATGTTCATTTTTGTTTGTGTGTGTTCATGAAAAAAAAATAACAACCGAACACGAACACGACACTGAGCGTTTACTTAACAAACAAACACGAACATCAAATTTCGTTCGGTAAGTGTTCATGAACACATATATTTCTTAACAAACGAACACGAATAGGCCTTGTTCGTGTTCGTTCGGTTCATTTGCAGCCCTACTCATGTGAAGTAATCCTAATCATCTCAAGAGTACAGAGTTTAAGTGATTATTCATTTTTCACTAAAAGACAGACAATGTTGGACACAATCATGACATCGTGCAATAAACTACTCACTCAAAGCTTTGAATCAATCTCAGCCGTTACATCATTAGGCTCGGTCACCACAAAACAAGGAGATAAACTAGTTTGCGTTGAGGAATTTGGCTAATTTTACTCAAGTCTTCTTGCGTCAATGCCCAATCAAAGATGTCAAGATTTTGCTTCATCCTCTCTTTGTTGAAACTCTTCACTATAAAACTAACACCTTGCTCATATAACCATCTCAATGAAATCTACATGTCAATATTAGGGTACACAAACATAGCATTAGCTATACTAACAAAACTGATGAGTATTACCGACAACATGATGCACAAGAAAAGTGTTGGTGAAGGTGGTTATTTATTATTGATTTCAACATCATAATTCATACAAGTTTCTTCACTTTCGATTAAAAAAAGCAAAATCACTAAACTGACCATGTTGTCCCATAAGTTGGACAAAATAGCCTTACTTTTTTCTCTTATAGAATATCATACGACTTTTCACATTTTTCGTTAAGAAATTGTTTTAGCCAACCATAAGCTTCCATACTGCTCCGAATTTTGACATACCGCAACAAAATTTTATACGGTGCAATAGAACTGATCTGATGTATGCCAACATTGATATATGTCATACTAGATTATACCCCGGAACGTCCCGGGGTTGAAAAATCTAATATGACATATTAATTTTACATATGAAATTGAATGATTCGCTTTACAGTTACATGCAAGAAAGCTTCGGTAACACCTAACCTAAAACAATTAAAAAGGTATCTCCAATGTTAACGCCTAACCTTATACAATGTATAGCTCTAATATTAATATCTAACCTAAAACAATGTATAACTCTGAACAAAACCCCATAAAAAATAGTCGTTTTTTTTTCTCTCCGTTTTTTATATATAGCACTATGGTACTCGTTGGAAAGATAATAAAACGCTCGTTAATTTGGTGTAATTTTTTTCTTTAAAAAATCTCTTATATAAAAGATATTAACGTTTTAAAAGTTATGGGAGAAAACATAAGATAGAAAAATCCAATTTTATTTTTAAATATTTTTTTTCCTAAAATATCTCAATGCCACATGGGATGACACATGGCACACTCAAGGAGGAGAATGCCTCTTTGAGTGCCATGTCATTAAAATGGCTTTGGTTTATTATATGTATAGATGTGGCGTCAATAGGCACTCGACAACACTAGTTAATTAGAAAATTTTTTGTTGGTCAAGGACATGTTTTGTCAAACTAATTGACTGAAATGACCATTTTATAGTGATTTTTTCCATGATAGAAAAGTTGATTTTGGCTAAAGCATATATAAGTTATAAATTACCTTAGGTAATGACAACTTTATGTTTGATGAAAGATCACCTTTAATGTGAAAATTAAAAAAGTAAATATTTATCTTTTAAGAGCAAAGAGAATATGGGGCTGTTACACACCCAAGCTTAGATGTGAAACCTACTAAAACTACGTCGTTTTGATTAAATCTTACTAAAATTAATTTAAATCTATTTTAACAACTCAATAACATCATATTCTTCTCCGCCACCTCCTTCCTCACCATCTTTTAACTTTGATTAAATTTAAATAAACGTCAATTAAATCTTTATGAAAGGTATTACTCTTTCTCAATTTCAAGCAAATCGAATTGTAGTCCTACCAAAATGTTTTACTTCATACTATGTGGCTATTAAATCATGTTGAAAAAAAGTGGTGCTGATGAATTGGGTTAGGTGAAATTAGGAAGAGAATGACCTTCAAATTGGGGAGCCTTGATAGGTAATCGACTAATCGTTGTGGCATATTGATAAAAGGTTAAAAGATGGGGAGGATAATATTGTGGTTATGGAATTGTCAAAATAAATTTAATTTAATTTTAGTAAGATTAAATCAAAACGACGTCGTTTTGATAGGTTTTGCATCTAAGCTTAGATGTGTAACAGCCCCATATTCACTTTCCCCATCTTTTAAATATAGAGATGTATTCATGTTGTTGTCTTGTACCTGAGCTGTAGTCTTCCCTTTGGACTTGGCAATATCTTGAAGAATCTCGCATTCAACAACACTGTTGTTTCCCCATGAATTACCGAAAGAAGCTAAGGGAGAGTATGCAGTGAGAAGTATGTGATTCTTTTTGCAAAATTCATTGAGTTGGTTTTGCTGCCAAAGTGGGTTCATCTCAACCTTGAAAAAATCAAATGAAAAAAAGAAAGTGTGAATTACTTTTGGGCATTGTCATAAAAGCAACCAACTTAAGTTGATTCATTACCTGATTGTATATTTTGTGCCCGAATTGGTCAGTATATTTTTTCTTAAGAGGGGTCATCAAATGGGTTTATCATAAAAATAACTTGATTTGCATCTATAGGTCCTTAGATTATAGATCGCGTTTGAGTGTCTGAAATATGTTATCCATCGGAATAGATTTTCATTACTAAACAAACAACACTAGTAGGCCACTTATCGATGGTAACATTCTTGACTAAAAACCCAGAAAAAAAATTAAAAATAATGCTATATTTCAACATGTACGTGGTCAGTTTTGTCGTAAATCATTCACGACGGGCAATCGCTTTGTAATCCGTATGCAATATAGAATTGGATTTATGATAAACTTTCTGTTTGAAACTGATTCGGAAGTAAGGACTTTGATGGTTTCGGTTGAAAGAATGGAGGGAATTGAATTTGAGAGGGAAATACAAAAAGTTGGTTATAAACACACACTTTAGACATCTTACAAATGAACCATGTACAACATATATATATTAGGTGAACCGGTGTGTTTGTATCGGCACAACCTTTCACAAACGACATAACTGCCACTAACCAACTTATATGAACCAGTTTGTCATATATAACCGTTCATAACTAACTAGACTTAGGATATAATATATTTACATATGTACATGACTAATTAACATAGGTTTAATAATCACGATTATTATTCTAACATATACGTACAATTCATAAATTTGTCCATGTCTATTGTGTTGTCATCTCAAGAAAAAAATAATATCCTAAGAGGATTAAGATCAGAATGGATATAACATGGCCTCGGCTCTAAGATGCTCACGTGGTAATTTCCCATTGACCCACCTTGGTGTTCCAATTGCTTCGAACATGAACTTGGTAAGAAGTTGGGACCGATTGTCGACAAATTCAAGAAGTGTCTGTCCACATGGAAGACTAAAACACTTTCCTATGGTGGCCGGATTACTTTGTTAAAGTCCGTTTTGAGCTCTTTGCCTTTGTATTTTTTTTCGTTGTTCCGTGCCCCTATTCAAGTAATCAATTCGCTTGAAAGGTTACGGAGGCGGTTTTTTTGGGGAGGGGTTGACATGGAGGATAAGATGAGCTGGCTAGCTTGGGACAAAGTAGTCGCACCGGTTAAATATGGAGGAGTTGGCCAAGGCTCCCTAAGAGACGCAAATGTGAGCCTATTGTCAAAGTGGTGGTGGCGTTTTAAAATAGACCAAGCTTCCCTTTGGCGAAAGGTTGTATGGTCAATCCATGGAAACACTAGAGGCTGGACCCACATTCCGGTTAAAGTATCGATTGGTGGCACGTGGAAACAAATAGCGGCTATTTTGGGTTTACTTGAAAGCTCTAGTAATGGTTCACTGCAGGTTGTAAAAGGTATTGTTGGGAATGGCCATTCGGTTTTGTTTTGGTATGAATATTGGTTAGCGGACGTGCCAATGAAGACCAAGTTCCCTCTATTGTTTGCTCTGGAAAAGGAAAAATTATGCTATGTCAGGAGATGGGTCAGCAGCATAGCGTGGTTACATGGGACTGGAGGCGCAATGTTTTCTCCCTTGCGGAACAGCAGCAGCTGGCTGAATTGAATTTGCTGATGTCCACCGCTTCATTGGGTTCGGGTCAGGACTCATGGACATGGCTGTTAGGGGACTCGGACTTCTCCGTTAAAGGCGTCAAGAAGTGGCTGTTTGAGGCAGGTAATGGACTTCCCGTTTCCTCTTTCCAATGGTGTAATTGGGTACCGAAAAAAGTGGGGGTTGTTGCGTGGCGTGCCGCTCTAAATCGTCTTCCAACAATGGACGCTTTGGTTCGGCGCAACATTCAGGTAGAGTCACAAGTTTGCAAGGCCTGCGATTTAAGTATTGAATCGGTGGAGCATTTGTTTACGGGTTGCCCGGTTTACTCGGAAGTATGGCAACTTGTCTTCACTTGGTGTAATGTTCCAAGTATGTTCGCTTTTCACGTGAATGATATTTTATCATACCATTTGACGGCCAAACAAGGAGAACGAGTTAGGAAGGCGTTTTACGCGGTTGTTTTGACGACTTTTTGGAGTATTTGGCGGGCACGTAACGAGTTGGTCTTTAGTCAAAAACAAGTTTCGATTCGGAAGATAATAGAAGAGATCAAAATTATGAGCTTTTTATGGATTACGAGTCGGGCAAAGATGACGGGTATGTTGTGGGATGCTTGGTGGAGATTTGAAGCGGTTAGAATGGTTTAGTCTTTGGTTGGGTGTGTTTATTTCCTGTTCGACTGTATGATTTTCTTTTTTCAGTTGTTTTCAGGATTGTTTCTTGCTAGTTCCTTGCTAGCTCGGTTATAAATAAAGTTTGTTTGGCCGTTAAAAAAAAAAAAATTAGAGTGGATAATCACCTGGTTGACAGCAGGAGGAATTTTCGCGAAAGAAAGAATTTCTTCAATTTTTTGAGATGAGAAATTACTAACACCGATAGATTTGGTAAGTCCGAGATTTTGGCACTCCTCCATTGCTTCCCAAACTGCCTTGATATCGATTGCGGTCACATACTCCCTTGGAACCGGGATTTTGATATCAGGGTAGTTAATTTTGAGCGGCCAATGTATTAGATAGAGATCTACATACTCTAGTCCCAAATTCCTACATTAATATCCAATAAAATGTCAATATTCATGTTACCTAAGTTGTCCTAAAATGTTTTTGTTCATGGATTTATATTTATTACTTGACATCTAGACCAGATATTGGCGCGGGCCTATGTAGAAAACATGGAGGGCAACCGCCTATGATAATATAAAGATTAGCGTTATTTATATGCTAAAATCCTGATCGTTTACCGTCAAAAAAGTTTGGTTAAACCCGTCGACCCCAGATATAAGATGTCCAACAACAAATGACTGAATGCTAAATAAACTACATAGTTAGAAAAGCATGAAAGTTTCTTACTGGAGGCTCTTCTTCAAGGCTGGTAAAACAAGATGGCGCTCCGTGGAGTTAGGCCACAGCTTGGTCGTAACAAAAAGCTCTGATCGAGATTTAATGAAACCCGCTTGCAAGGCTTCAGCGATGGCTTCCCCAACAGGCTTCTCGGTTCCATAGAATGTCGCGGTGTCAAAGTGGCGATAACCCACCTTGATGGCCTCGACCACAGCCGCTTTCACCGTGCTTCTTTCGGTCACAGTCGCGGTCCCCATCCAATGACAGGAATGGGTCGTGGACCATCAGAAGAGCTTATTGTCGCACTTGGAATGCTTACCATTGGTCTAAGCTTGTTTCTTTAGTTGAAATTGTTTTGCAACTTGTACGTGGATATTTATTGATGTAATTGATTGTATTGGGGCTGTATGCCTGTATGTCGTGTTATATTTTAACTAACGTTTATGACAGATGTTTTTTTTTTTTGGTTATCCTTACTTTTTTGTCTGTCTAAATAAATGGGCGGCCGTGAATAAAGACAAGAACACTTTCGTTTGAAGGATATGTATTGTTAAAAGATAAAAATATAAAACTAATTCTTTTGTGTTTATATATTTGTATTTTAACCAATTAGCTTAAGGATTTGGTATAACTAAATTGCTTTTAACTTATATAAGGTGTGAATTAAGTCATGTACCCAATAACATTTACAAGAAAATTCGTAGCTTACACTATTAAAAAACATAAAAAGTATTTTACAATGTATATATCGGGTCATTTTTTCCCAACAAAAATCTGAACAACCCAAACATTTAGTGTTTTTTTTATAGATGCATTTAAGTTTAAAGGCTTTGACATGTTAAACATCAAGTTTTAGAACTTTTAAACACTATTATATCATGTTGTCAAATAATGTCTTAATTTTAATAATATTTTTTAACTAACATGATGAACTGTAATGATATTTTACGAATGAAAAAAAAAGTTTTCTAATATTACATCTAAACGTCAAACCGAACAACCCAACTCGAATTAACCTGAACCCGAATAACACCAACCCAAATTTTAAATGGTTTGATTATCAGGTTACTTTTTCTCGGCCAAAAACCCGAACAACCCAACCCGAAACCCAAAAAAATAACCGAATAAAAAGGATTGTGTCAACTCCTTATGATATTATAATAAGGAACAGAGAGTCAACTGTGTTACTATATTCAAATGAATGCGGCAATAATGGCGGAGAGGAATCATTAACGTGCAGCCATCATTTTCTTCATCTCAACCGTTGGCTACTAAGGTTTTCTTGCTAATCTCCCATTGTTCTGTGTGTTAATCATATGTTAATCCTCCTGCAACATGCAATCCAAATGCATTTTTAGCATTAACATTGTCTCTATTATTCATATATCGTTATCAGTAATCCCTTTTATCACACTTTTGTTAATCTTTTTTGGAAGCCAAGTAAATCAGAGGCCTTCGATCATCGCTACAGTAGTGGAGATATCGTTCCCATTTATGCCAACAAAGCTTACTCATACTCTAATCCTGGGTTAGTCACATTCCCTCCATACATTTTTCTTTTAATAAACTATTGAAGGAAGCTTGATATATTATTATATCAAGAGTATTAGGACTTAGCGTATACTCTAACGTCTTCATGCATTAACGATGTTATGGGAAGTTAATAACGTTAAATACGGTTACCCCTTAGGTGTTAAGAGGGTTAAATGAATCATTCGTTAACATGTTAATAGGCTTGAAAAAATATTGGTTGGATCCATTACACACATAATCAATTTAATATTTATTTTTGAGGGGCGTTAATGGAGGGTGGGGGGAATTTCGTTTAGAGGCGTGGAGGGCATTATTGATAATGTGGCTATCAAAGATGTCTACGTAAAATAAAGGGGCGTGATAGTATACCCTATGGCCTTAGATCAAGCTTGGGAAATTCTAAATTTGGTACGTATTATCAAATCTCGAAATTGAAAACTGACAACTAAGGATTGATATTAGTCGAATAATTAAATACGTAAATTAATGCAGTCAATGATTTATGCATTTTTTACAAGGTATTTAAGAACCGTACACCCCTTAATTAGGAATGATACACTCTGGCCCACATCACACACCAATAGGGGGCTTCCACATACCCCAGAATCTGATGTCACACCTTTAGATTGTGACATCACGGGGTGTATGAAACCCAGTAAAATCAAAAGTAGCTTTAAATTAGGGAAAATTCTTGAAAATTGAAAGTTGAGCTCCGTATGATGAATTTGGGATCCAATGGTTGAGGCAAACCACCTTGGCCATTTGACCAATCATCTATCCATGAGACGCGGAACTTATGGACCATAAGTCCAAAAGGAGCGAAAGTTATGCTTGTTTTAAGTTGGGCCTTTTCCAGACCATCTGCCTATTTCTAGTTGGTCTAAATATGTGTTCGTCAACTCTTGGATCATGTATAATTTAATAAACTATGTTTAAGTTGGAGAAGTTACTGAAACCTATAAATTTGAGAATCCGGTTTACTTATTCAAACTCCTAATCATTTCTTGTTTTATGGCATTTCTTCTGGATATCGTCTCCAGAGAAACATATGATTATTATGAGTTCTCCTTTTGTCCTCAAGGTACTTCTTTCCTAAATGTGTTTGTCATTCTTGTATGGACCCTTTGTAAGTTTTCCGCTCTAACTTATATGTTACTTCTGTTATGGTGTGTATCTGAAAACAGATTCTAAGGTTCATGCAGACAAAATGTTGAATGGAAACCGTCTTGTTTTAACTCCTTACAAGATTGAATTCCTTGTTGATAAACATTTTGAGTTGTTGTGCAAGAAGACACTAAGCGAAACAGATGTTTCTAAGTTTCGACACGTTATTCAGAAGAATTACAGAGTGCAACTGAATCATGAAGACATGCCAATTTGGGCTTATGTGGGACAGGTCAATATAGATCATAGAGATAAAACAATAAAGACCGAATACTTTCTTTACAATCATTATGATTTTGAATTTGTTCATCACAATGGCACTGTTGTTGACATCTTTCTTCAAGTAGACCCGTCTTACATGGTAAATGTATCCGATGACTGTGTAGCTGATGTGGAATTCACCTATTCTGTTAGATGGTTTGACACAGACCGAACATATTATGAGGAAATGGAGAAATACACAAATTATTCAAGTGTACCTCAAGACAATTATATACTTGGTTACTCGATTACAAATTCAAGTTTTACAGTCCTCATTTTCATCATATGCCTACTGATCTTTTACATTCGAGTTCTTCGTAAAGACATTTCAAGGTATTATATCCAATCTTCTTTGCCCTTTTATGTTCATCTAATGATTTTTTTTTGTTGCATATTTTGTGAAATAAAAGATATGCGTGTGATGTTGAAGAGGCTGAAATGGCCGGTAATCAAGGAGAGACAGGATGGAAGAAAATCCATGGTGATGTGTTTAGATTTCCAAAACACAAGTCTTTATTTGCGGCAGCTCTTGGTTCTGGCACTCAACTACTTGTACTGTTAGTATTTCAGAAATTGTTTTAGCTGTGTGTTCTGACACAAGTTTAATGTATTTTCTAATGTTTGTTTCGTCTCCTTAGCAGCATGGTAGCCATTCTTGTGTTGGGAGTCACGGATCTTTTTCACCTACATCGTCCAGGAGTATTCGTGTATGCACTTGCCATTTTATATGCACTTACATCTGCGATCTCAGGGTATACATCAACGTCTTTCTATCAACAACTGGAAGGAAGAAGATGGGTATGTGCAAATATTTATGTAGTATACACTTATTTTCGTACTGATTTTCATTACAAAGTAGGTCTCTTGCTTTTTGCTTGACAGATGAAGAACTTATTGCTGACAGGAGGACTATATTTTGGGCCTCTTTTTCTTACATTTATAGTTAACTGTTGCGTGTCTTTATGAAATAACCATGGCCTTGCCATTGGGTGCAATAATAAAACTCTCTCTATTATGGGTCTTTTTGGCACTACCATTTCTTATTTTAGGCGCGGTAATTGGGAAAAACAGTGTTTCGGATTTCGAAGCTCCATGCAGAACAGCCAAATGTCCAAAAGAGGTTCCTCGGCTGCATTGGTACAGGGCGTGTTCTCCCCCAAATGGTTTTGGCTGGATTTTTGCCATTCGGCGTCATTCTTATTCAGACTATTGAGATACTTAACGCTGTATGGAGATACAAGATTTACACACCTTATGGTTCTATGTTAATAATGTTGTTTCTTCTTTTAATCATGACTGCTTTAGTTTCTATAGTGATGACATACTTCCAACTTGCTGCTGAAAACCATGAATGGTGGTGGAGGTATGTTAAAAGATATTTTATGTTGCTCGTTATTACTTGGTCTTGACGTGGTCTTGACGTGTGTGGGCTAATAAGGTTTTCCATAATTGATGCAGGTCATTTTTCTGTGGCGGGTCTACTGGAATGTATGTGTACAGTTATTCTATCTATTACTCTTTCCATCTGTTAGAACTGAACGGTTTTGTGCAAGCCACCTTCTTCTTTGGTTACATGGCTTGCCTCGGGTATGGAATCTTTCTTGCACTTGGAACTGTGGGTTTCTATGCCTCGTTGCTATTTGTTCGCTACTTGTATGGGTCTATAAAATGCGACTAGCATGCATCCGTATGCTTAAACAAAGTTGGATTTATAATGGTTTAACTCAAGCTGTAACTATTGGAAAAATGAATAATCATACTCTTATTCATAGTATTACATTAAAAAATTGAGTGAAGAATACAGACTAAATGTTTGTCATGTACTATAACATATATCATTCATTACAGCTCCGTCAGGATAACTCTGCTCTATTGAAAGTCCTAACAAATTGTGATAACCACTAATGCTACATAACAATACATGGCAAGAACATATACCATGGAGCTGCTGGAAAATGTAGTAAAAAAATCTTTGCTTGCTGATACATACATGGGTTGTTGGATAGAATAAGCATGTGGATCTACAACTTGCATATATGCTCTAACATGAAAGTTATGTGAAGCTAAACCAAAGATAATTAAATAAGAGTTCACAAGCTGATCAATATAATATTTTTCATCATCACAATGAACAAATATATGTGGATCTAATATTGTCACATCATAGTGTGTAGACAAGGAGAGATATGTAAGACATACACAATCAAACGACTGTACTCCATCTAGCTAGAAACTATGTGATTCTTTTAACAACATATTTTTACGCATAGCCCTTAGCCATGTGTAGTGGTCCATGCCACGTCGGAGCCACATCAGAACAAGCCCACCAACACGCTGCGTCATAACACCTCTGCCCTTCATGCGTGGTTAGAACCACGTTGCTTCCTCCACGCCCATAACCTTCAAGATCATTGCCACGTCCTTGATGAACAGGACTAAGCGTGGATAGCTCCATAGGGTCTCTTAAATACCACCTAACCTTGCACTCGTTAGAAAACATGTGATGGGTCGATCTTAGAACTCCAACAACACTATCCAGCATTACATGTAGCTCAATCAACATTAGCAGAAGCATCTAAGGTAGTATCAGGTAAGCAAGCGTTAAATAGTCAAACTATGAGAACTAGTAGTAAGAAAATGAGAAACATACAACATAAACAATCTTTGGGTGAAGCAACACTAAAATTGTAGAGCCCCAACAATAATGCGATAAAGTATGCATCCTATATAGGAACTCGTGAATACCAAGAATGTTATTACCTAGGAAAAAACTTATGTATATAATGGAGGGGTGGCAAAATAGGTAGGTTGGGTTGGGTTGTTGTTGGGTCAGGATGGGTTTGGGTCAAGATGGGTAGATTAAAAAAATGGGTTAGGATGAGTTGGGTCAGGATGGGTTTAGGTCTGGATGGTTTGGATTAGGATAGGTTCACATAAAAATAGATTATTTTTTTTTAAATTAAAATTTTAAAAAGTAAAAAAAAAAAGAAAAAAAAACAAATTTAAAATAAAAAAACAAAAAAATAAAATTTTAAGGACCGTTTCGATCTGACCGGGCCCGGTAACGACCCAGACCATTTCTACCTGACCCGTCCCGTAGCGACCCGAACTGTTACGACCCAGCCGGGCCCGGTAGCGACTCAGACCGTTTTGACCCGATCGGGCCCGGTAACGACCCAGACCGTTTCAATCTGACTCGTCCCGTAGTGACCCGGACCGTTTCGACCCGACCGGGACCGGTAGCGACACGAACCGTTTCTACCCGACCGGGTCTGGTAACGACCCAGACCGTTTCAACCTGACCCGTCCCGTAGTGACCCGAACGGGCCGGGTAGCGACCCGGACCGTTTCTACCCGACCGGACCCGGTAACGACCCAGACCGTTTCAACCTGACCCGTCCCGTAGCGACCCGGACTGTTTCGACCCGACCAGACTCGGTAACGACCCAGACCGTGTCAGCCTGATTGATCCGTTAGCAACCTGGACCGTTTTGACCCGACCGGGCCGTCAACGACCATACCATTTCGAACTGAACGGCCCGGTCAACAACCCAGACCGTTTCGACTCTTTTGAAGCCCACTAATGACTCGAACCGTTTCGATGAGATCAGTCTCGTTAACGACCCGTGTTGTTTCAACCTGGTCATCCGATAAAGACTCGAACGGTTTCGAACGGACCAGGGTTATCAACAAATGTAAAAGTTATCCTTTTTTGTTTTTAATGACATTTATTTCTATGAGGCATTAACGCTTTTGATGTTGAGTGAGTTTTAATTCAGATTTGTATATGTTTATCTAAAAATACCCATCCTGACCCATTTATTTTTTTTACATACCCATCCTAATCCACTTACTTATTTCCTACAATTAAAATTAGTCATTCTAACCCTCTTGAAAATTATACTAAACTCATTTCAACCCATAAGGTCAAATTTAAACCCAAAATAACTCAAACTCAACAAGATTGGTTGAAATTGCCAGGTAATGTCTTGTAGCAACTCAAACTAGTGTGCTATAAAAGATTAGCACGAATGTTGTAAGAAGTGAACTTAGAGAATGTAGCTTAAATCTATAGACATTACACATGACCAATAAAAGCACCCAACTATCACACTATATTTCTTTTATGATCGTATGATTCCATTAACAAAGCATACGAAGATTTGGTTCGTTTTACAATTCTAGAACCGATTGATTGTCAATTGAGATGACAAATCTCACGGAGTTAAATGTTATTTTTCTTTGTTCTTTATTAAGGTTACATAACATCTTTTAGTGTATGCTTCTTCGTTACCTAGTTGAATGTTCATAATTTGTTGGACTGAAATCCAATCTGTAATGTCAATGCTATGACCTTAGTATGGTTAAAAGTGACATGGAGAAACCTTAGTATAATGCCATCATCTAATAAGTGGGTACACAAAAAAGAAACAAAACGACCGTGAAAAACCATAGCAACTACTAGATGAATAAAGTACAAGTAATTTTATGAATTATATATTCATATGGTTCCATAGCTACTACGTTTCAGATGAAATAAAACATCAAACAAGATTACAAAAGAAGCTTGAATTGTATTTATCTAGGAACTTTAGAGAGGGGTACAATAAGTAAATATTAGGTAAAGGGGTACGGTTAGCAACATTATATATTTATATATGTCAATTGAACATGGCAACATATACAACAAGTCTTTTCAGAGAATAATGCCATATAGACCCCGTTGTCAAGACTCACTAAATAGACCGTTGTTGTAACAACACAGTTACGTATACATAGTCAATCATAGTATGTTGCGAAAATTAAAATGGAAATGAAACCGCAAAAGACTTAAGGTTATACCTTTAAACACAAGTGCCCAACTAGTACACTACATCATATTTTCTTTTAAATTACCGATAATTATGTTGTTTAATCAGATGATCATGCCACATGGCCACTTAATAATTAGTTGAACTTAGAGCATTCACAACCCCTTCCCCTCAAGTCCCAATCGGTATTATCACACACACAATTAAGGAATTTGCTCTCCTTTATTCAGAAAATTACTCAAAACTGAATCTCACTCATAACCACAAAAGTCCTATGAAGGATTGGTTATATAGTGGAAGAATTCTAATTGTAACACAATACCTATTCTAATCAAATACATATTCCTTTATTATCTAACTAGAATAAATAACCCTTTGATAATTATCTATAACTCTTATAATTATCTACAATTAGATTCTATAGAAATTACTTAAATACCCCTGCTCCTTTAGGAATATAATCGACCCAACCCATCTGCTCGGGTTCGGGTATTAGACGATCCGGTCCAACATTCACCCCCTAATGCCCGAACCGGGCTAGGGTAATCTTCGACTCCAAGCAACTTACGCATTTCACCAAACTTGATCCTTGCGAGTGCTTTAGTTAGAATATCGGCCTTTTGCTCTTCTCCACGTACATACTCGACTTCCACCATTTCTTCTTCAACACACTCCCGAATGAAATGGTATCGTATAGCAATGTGTTTACTTCAACCATGAAAAACAGGATTTTTCATTAACGCTATAGCCGACTTATTATCAACCCGAATGGTTATCTTTTGCTCTTTCTCACCTACGATCTCCGAATACAAACCTTGAAGCCAAATTGCTTGACAAGCTGCCGAAGTCGCTGCCATAAACTCTGCTTCACAAGATGACAATGCAACTGTATTTTGTTTTTGCGAACACCATGACACGGGTGTTTCACCGAAATAAAATACGTGTCCTGTAGTGCTTCTTCCATCATCAAGACTTGTATTATGACTACTATCACTGTATCCCGTTATCTTGTGACTTCCTCCCCGTTTATACCATAACCCATAACTCGTAGTACCGGCAATGTAACGAAGAATTTGTTTTATTGCAATTAGGTGAGATACTTTAGGAGTTTGCATATACCTGCTCGCAATCCCACACTGCATAAGATAAATCCGGTCTCGTATGTAGCAAATAACGGAGACATCCGACCAACCTTCGATAACTCGTTGGGTCCACCGGCTCACCCTTTTCGTCCTTCGTTACCTTTAAACCTGGATCCATAGGACACTTTGCTGAATTGCAACTTGACAAACCCGTTTCCTTTAGAATCTTCTTCGCATATCCTTCTTGCTTGATAGCGATTCCATTCTCGGTTTGCTGCACCTCAATTCCAAGATAATATGAAAGCAATCCAAGATCACTCATCTCGAATTTGTCTTCCATTTGTTTCTTGAACTCCTCGATCTTCTTAGTACTTGAACTTGTAACAATTAAGTCATCTACATAAACTCCAACAATGATTAAATCACCCCCTTCTCGCTTAGTGTAGATTGCTTGTTCTTTCGAGCACCGCTTAAATCCGAGATTCTTTAGTGTCCCATCAAGCTTGAGATTCCAAGCTCGTGGTGCTTGACGGAGTCCATATAATGCCTTAGTTAACCGATAGACCTTGTTCTCGTGTCCTTTCTTTACGAAACCTTCCGGTTGACTAACATAGACTTCTTCCTTTAAATCGCCATTCAAAAACGCTGATTTGACATCTAGATGATGCACTTGGCAACCTTTACAAGCCGCATGAGCAAGTAGTAGTCGGACCGATTCCATTCGTGCCACCGTGCGAATACTTCATCAAAATCAATTCCGAATTGTTGAACATACCCTTTTGCGACAAGCCTCGCCTTATACTTAACAATCTTCCCGGTCGCATCACGCTTCACTTTATAAACCCACTTCACTACAATGGGTTTAGTCTTCTCCGGGAGTTTTGTTAGAGTCCAAGTTTTGTTCTTTTCGATGGACTCCAACTCGACTCGCATTGCTTTTTCCCAATGCTCGTTCCCTTTGGCTCGGGAATAACAATTCGGCTCATCCTCTGCTGCGAGTAACAATTCTTCTGGTCCATCTCGATTAACACCATCATTTATTATAAACTCCTTAAGTTTTACTGGAATGCGCTTCGGTCTCGTTGAACGCCTTAATGGAGTTTCCGTTGCAGCATCACTACTGATATCAGGAATATGCTCGCCCGAACCTGTTTCGTTTTCTGCTGCAGCCCCTGCTGCCGAATGTGCAGCTGCAGCCGATTGTTCAGCAGTGTCTGCTGCTGTCTCCGACTCATCTTCACTTAAATTCTGTTCCTGATTCGCTGCAGATTCATCCATATGCTACTGTGAATCGGCTTCTATTCCAGCATCATTTTCAGACCTGTCAGGGCCTAAGTAAACTGTAAAGAACTTAGGTCCAGCCGGGTCCTTTTTCCACTGCCATCCACGCTTCTCATCACACTTGACCGTCCTCCTAATACAAACTTTATTCTGAACCGGATCATACATACGGAATGACTTACACCCTGCTTCCGAACCAAAGTAAACCATTGGTGAACCCCTATCATCCAATTTATGTAAGTTTACTTTTGGTTCTGTTGCGAATCCCACACAGCCGAATACACGTAAGTACTCCAAATCTGGCTTTTCCTTTAGCAGTGCTTCGTATGGAGTTTTCGAGTCAACCGCTCTTGTTGGACTTCGATTCAATACATAAACAGAATGCATAGCAGCTTCGCCCCAAAACCGTTGTGGAACATTCGTTTGCTTAACATGCATCTAACCATGCCTATTACTGTACGATTTCTTCTTTCGACGACCCCGTTTTGTGTGGTGAGTAGGGAGCTGTAAGGTGCCTTCGGATAGCTTGAACTTCACACCAATCATTGAACTCGGTTGATGTGAATTCGCCTCCACGATCTGTCCGAAAAGTTCCAATCTTTGTTTTCAAATCTTTCTCGACCAAAGCTTTAAACCTCTTGAACACTTCAAACGCTTGATCCTTGGACTTCAAAAGATAACACCACATATAACGTGAGAAATCATCAACTATTAAAAACATATACCTGCACCCTCCTGGTGTGGCTGGAGTAATCGGCCCACAGAGATCCCCATGCAGTAGTTCGAGCGGTCTCGTTGCTCTAAACATAGCTTTCTTCGGGAACGGCTTCTCGGACTGTTTTCCAATCAAACAACAATCGCATATGTTTGACCTGATGGTTTATTACAGGCATTCCCCGAACCATATTCTTCGAACTAAGTCTCTTCAAAGATTCAAAATTTAAATGCCCTAGCCGAGCATGCCAAAGCCAAGAGTCTTCATCAATCTTTGAGAGTAAGCATACCGGAGTACCCACTATAAGCTTTATCTTGTACAGCCGATTGATGCTTCGAAACACCTTCATCATTAGTTTCCTCCCTTGATTGAAAACCAGCAGAAGATTGTCTTCCATCACAATTTTGCAGCCCGTCTCAGTGAGTTGACCCAAACTTATAATGTTCGAACGAAGCTCGGTATATAATATACTTCCATTAGCACGATATGCTCACCAGTTTTGCTTGTGAACACTATCGAGCCTTTACCTGCAATATCAACACAAGAGTTATCTCCAAAGCGTACCTTGCCGGTTACACGCTCATTCAGCTCTGAAAAAAGTGATTTGTCCCCCGTCATGTGATTAGAAGCTCCATTATCTAAGTACCACGAATTCTCCTCCACTTTCTTGGATTCGAACTTCTTCGGGATTTACACTATCTTCATTCAGGTACACCGTTTCGTTCGTACACTCCATCATGAACAAACTCGGGTCCAACTTTTTCGTTTCGGCCAGATTAGCTCGCTCCGTCTTCCTTCGATCCGGACAACTAGAGGCAAAGTGGCCCATCTCATCACACCTGAAGCATTGGATTTCAGACTTATCCTTCTTTGGTCTCGGCCGGCTCCCATTATTCCTTTGACCCGAGTCCTTTGTTCCTTGGTTCTGACCATTGTCTCGGTTCCGAACTTCATCTTTGCCTTGACCCGAACCACGTCCACGACCTCGACCACGATTACTTGAACCTCCTCTCGTGCGCCCCCATGTATTATCATTGGGTTTGTATCTAGAAGATGATTCGCCACTTGCAAACATCAATTGACTTTGAGTTTCGGTCGAAGAGTCGATTCCTTTGATTCTGTCTTCAAACGTTTTTAGACGACCAATTGCTTCTTGGAAGGTCATTGTTTTTAGATCTGCAAACTGTTCGATTGACGCTACTATTGGAATAAACTTTCCTGGGACAGACCCGAGCAACTTCCTGGTTAGTTTCTTGTCTTCATAAGTGGTTCCGAGACTTGATGCTTTCGTAACCAATTGACTGATTCTACCCGCGAATGAATCGATTGATTCCGAATCCTTCATCCTTAGAGCTTCAAATTCGATCTCCAATTGTTCAATTTTCGCCTCTCTAACTCGTTCCACTCCAACGTACCTAGTTTTCAGGGCCTCCCAGATCTCTATTGCTTTTTCGTACTGGGCTACCTGAAACACCAAGTCTTCGGGTATAGCTTGAAGCAATAACGCGACTGCCATGTTATCCTTCTTTTCTTCTACATCCTGTCCTCCCCCGGTTCGATCGCCTGCAATATTCCATGAACTCGAAACACCGCTTTAAGCCTAACAGCCCATATGTTGTAGTTAGTTGCAGTTAACATAGGACACTGTAAGCTCATCCCATGTTGTTCCTTCAACACAATTGGTGATTGTCTAGCTGGTTCTTCTGCATCGTCGCCTGCCATCTTCAAGCGGTTAGGTTATCCTCTGTCACTCCTTCGACTTGGACACAACACGGCTGGGAGCTTGACCGGCTCTGATACCAATTCAAGTCCCAATCGGTATTATCACACACACAATTAAGGAATTTGCTCTCCTTTATTCAGAAAATTACTCAAAACTGAATCTCACTCATAACCACAAAAGTCCTATGAAGGATTGGTTATATAGTGGAAGAATTCTAATTGTAACACAATACCTATTCTAATCAAATACATATTCCTTTATTATCTAACTAGAATAAATAACCCTTTGATAATTATCTATAACTCTTATAATTATCTACAATTAGATTCTATAGAAATTACTTAAATACCCCTGCTCCTTTAGGAATATAATCGACCCAACCCATCTGCTCGGGTTCGGGTATTAGACGTTCCGGTCCAACATCCCCATCCCCAACCATATAATTTAAGAAAAAATCATAGTTTTTCTAAATTTGCCACTCACTTTTGCAAATTTTCTCACATCCCATTCCCCATTTATATTCGCTAAAAGCTTTTTTTATTATTATTTTATTTCTTTACAACCAACATTAATTCACTCCACCTTTCAATTGTATTATTTTATTATTATTAAATGATATGGGGGAAGGATGGAAGGCCCCATATATGGGGGCTCAACATAGGTTTTTTATAAATTTTAGAAATGGGGTAATGGGGAAAAGGGGTTGGGATGGAGTGAGTTTTTGTGAGATTTTCTTAAATTTTAAGAAAGGGGGAGGAAATGGGGGATGGGTTGTGAATGCTCTTACTTATCGTATTTTATGGTTGCATCTTTGTAAATACTATTTTAACTTTCGGCCATAAAGGCCCCATGTTAGGCCCAATGTAGCTGAATGTCGATCATATTAATTTGGTAAGCCTAAGAACTTGTATGATAATGGGCCATTTTTCAAAATCCCAATTAAATTATATTAGTTCATAAACTCATCGTCTCATCATGGGTCGTTTTTTTAAAATCCCTCATATTGGGTCATCTTTATATGTCGATCCAACATGGCAATATGCCAACACATACTTTTTTTTTTCAGAAAAGACTATT
The DNA here is from genome assembly GCA_030844895.1 of Ambrosia x helenae. Classification (NCBI taxonomy): domain Eukaryota; kingdom Viridiplantae; phylum Streptophyta; class Magnoliopsida; order Asterales; family Asteraceae; genus Ambrosia; species Ambrosia x helenae. Next base: position 64,985,940 of record CM061225.1, read on the forward strand.
TATTAAAATGATTTTCTAAAATCATGTAAACAACAAATTGTATAACATGATACAAAGTGGTGTATATATTATAAATCACAGCCTATATTATAAATATTTGAATAGAGTGTTATAAAAACCTAGGAATAAATTATCCACATGCCACCCATGGGTTCAAAACACTCGATACAAATAATTATAAGTCACCCAATTACAAATTTGGTTCGGTTGTGTCCGAGTCGATCAAACCAGTCGCCAATAAAGTCAAGGAACCCATGGGAAAATATTCTGAAATTTTTTTGGCGTTCATAATTGATATCAACGAAACCAGATTGATACTTCAGTGACTAGCAATACTTCAGGGTTTGACTTTTACCAGTTCCAAGCCAAACCGGTGGTCGGTTTCGTCGGCCACGTATCAGTTTTTTACTCTGTTTCGGTTTTAGTTCCATTCCGGTTCATATACACACTTTTAAAATCAAATAAACTACATAATCTTTAACGTTTATTAACATTTAGATATTTTTTAAAACAATAAAATTGAATTTTAATGTGAAGATGAATGAACTTAAAAAAAATGAATATGGTGCTAAAGCCAAGGATTGAACTTGAGACCTCTACATTAAATTAACATAGTTTTTCCAACTCCACTAACAAGACATTAATCTATAATACACAAATATATATCCTAAATATAGGATTTAAGGTTTAGGATCATGTGAGAACTAAGGTGAGTTGTGAGAACTAAAGAACTCTTGTGGACCATTGATCTTGTTGATCCAATGGTTAAGATCAAAGTTGTGAGTTTTGTCTTTACTTGATTAATAAGTATTTTTATATTATGTTAAAGTACAATTAGGGGCATTTAGGTAAAAACCCATGGGAGAGAAGATGTAATATAATATTATGTTATTTTTTATTCCATTATTAAAAACAATCATATTTATTAAACTTTATTTTATTTTTTTTATTAAACTTGATTAATAAGTATTTTTATATTATGTTAAAGTACAATTAGGGGCATTTAGGTAAAAACCCATGGGAGAGAAGATGTAATATAATATTATGTTATTTTTTATTCCATTATTAAAAACAATCATATTTACGGAGTATTAAACTTTATTTTATTATTTTAATTAAAATAATATAATTTAATTTTTTTGAACTTTATTTTATTTTTTTTAATTAGTTTAATTTTTAAAAACAAAAAATCAAATTGAACATTCTGTTATATCACTCTCGTTTTTACACTGGTGTAATTATTTACCCCAGCGTAAATTTTCCATACACAAACTTTTAAAACATATAATGAGGATGATTTACTCAAGTGTAATCTGCCATACACAAACTTCTACAAAAATACACTATTGTAAAAAACAAACTAGATGATGATGATGTGCTTTACATTCATATTTACACTGGTGTAACTGATGTTTTTACACCAGTGTTTTTTACATCAAAAAACGTCTATACATTCACATTTACGCTGGTGTAAACTGATGTTTACACCCGTGTTTTCTTACAAGATACGACACCATTCATCGTCGTCTCCACAGCATCGGCTCCCAACTTTCAACATAAAAAACCTATCTTTTTGCCCTAACATTAATAATAATAATAATAATAATAATAATAATAATAAAAATAATAATAATATCAAATAATAATAATAAATAATAATAATAACAGAAAAAAATAAAAATAATAATAATAACAAAAATAATAATAATAATAATAATAACAATAACAGGAAATAATAATAATAGTAACAATAATAATAATAACAGAAAATATTATAATAATAATATTAACAGAAAAAATAATAAAAATAATAATAATAATAATAGTAATAATAGTAATAGTAATAGTAACAATAATAATAAATAATACTAAAAAAAACATACTTGTTTATCATCTTCATTAGATCCACCGTCACCATCGCCTCCACACCGTCACCTTCATCATTCAGATCCACCACCTCCCCACCGTCACCACCGCAAAACCCATCACCACCATCGTCCCCCCCTGCGCCGTCTCCCACCGTCGTCTGCAAAAACCACCGACTCCATTGTCCCCCCCCCCCCCCCCCCCGGTTTCACATCAGATCCACCTGCAAAAAACCATCACCGGACCCCTCAACCACCCGTCGACCCACCCCCAACCCATCAGACCTCCTCCTCTGTTTCACCATCACGGGTTCTTCTTTTTAGAGAGAGAGAGATTGATGTGGTGTGTGTGTGAGAGAGAGAGAGAGTGTGTGTGTATTTTGAATTATGATTATATTCTTGACTAAAAAGGGTTACTTGGGGGTGGGGATGGGGTGGGGTGGGTGTGGGGTGGGGTGAGGTGTTATTACTAAAATACCATCATAATTGTGTTTAAAAGTCTTCTTTACCCCTAGTTAAAAAAAATACAAAATATTATAAAGATGATTATGTGTCAGTTGATGATTGGTCTAGAGGAGTTCTCTAGTTCTCACAACTCAGGTGGTTTCTCGCACGATCCGGATCCAAGGATTTAATATACATATATGTGTATATTTTTCAAAAACGTTCGGCCCATTTGAGGGTTGGGCCTGAGCCGGTGACCACCCGGCCCATGCTCAGGGCCGGCCCTGCATATATATAATTTTATTATGTGTTTATGGATAAAATCGTATATTTTCTTAAACTGCTGCTTCGTTTATTCCTGTTCCGACCGGTTTTAGTAGTCCGGTTTCGGTTCTGGTTCGTTTGGCCAGTTTTAGTGTCGGTTTTTAGGCAACTTTTTGTTTCGGTTTCTCTTTTGGATTGTTTTAGTACAGATTTCCGGTGAAACCGGTTTGTGACGGTTTCGGTTCGGTCGATTTTACATTTCAAACCAATATATCAAAGCTATTATTACTTTGTTGTTATACACAAATATTATCCCAAAAAATTAATATACGAAAGCTACAGCAATAAGGTT